>ML778742.1:120805-131938 GCA_009831015.1 Picea engelmannii
GATAATGTAAAGAATGTAAATAATTCTTATCATATAAAGAAGAAGAGGTTTTTACCCTTTATGGGTTTCCTAGGGAAATATCTGTCTCTATGTATCTCATATATGTGATTGATGTTGAATGTGCCATTGCTTATTTTCCTGCATTATTGTGATTATTATTGAGTACCTTGTAAAGAATTTAAAAGAAGCATAATTGTTTAAGCACGGTAACAAATGATTCACCCCCCCCTCTCAGTTGTCCAACATTTGTTAGGATAGTTTATCTATGTGTTGGCCTTGTGGGTGCTGGAAAAAATCCTTGGAAGAAGCCATGTCATCTAGGTGTCACAAAGATTCGATACTTCATGGCTAGCCTATTGTTGAAGCCCTGGAAGGGAAGTGGTATAGCTAAAGGAATATTGAGCAATGAAGGGGTACACTTACTTGGGTGGGACATGCTGTGGGTGGAACTATTGTTGGAGTTGGTGCCATTGGCCTTGTCCTATGTTGTGTGTTGTTAGACCTTAGTGGGACTAGTGAAAGTACCTTTTCCCTATTGGAGTCATAGTCCTGGCTCAAGGGTGACTTGTTTTTGACGTTTTGAAATAATAGTGTCTATGACTGGGTGGAATGTCGGAGGTTTGCAGCCAGTTGGTGCTTCTTTTTGAAAGATAAGTGTCATGTCTTGAATTCTTAGTTTCTTAATTAATGTGTTATTTTTCCACTGTGTTTAATCACTGCATTGCATCTTACATTGATGAATGCTTAACATGGATAGTTATGACTGTACATGAATTATGCATGGTTTTGTTTGTTTGTTGGATTGCATAATTGTATTTTATGTAGGGAAGATTATACATATCCATGACGAGAAATGTAATGATGGTATTATAATGAAATTATATAGAAGCGTGCCTTAGAATGGGGGTTGGAGATGCTACAAATTGGTATCGAAGCTATAAAGTGAGTAGTGTGCCTTAGTAAGGGTGTTGGGGATGTTGCAAATAAGTATCAAAGATAGAAAGTGGGTAGAGTGCATCAAAAAAAGTGTTGGGGACATTATAAATTGGTATTAGAACCCAACTTAAAACACTTAGGATGCATAGGCCGAGAACCATGCCAAAATTAAACAATTTACAGAGCCTTCATGGTGAAATTGGGTATGATTGAGCACAAATTCCAATTTCTACAGTGGAACTCAGTGAGAAAATCGATGTGAGAACATCAAATTGTTGGTGAAAAGTTCAATTTGTCTTCCCAAAGCCTAACATTATCTATGGGAAGTTTAGTTGCATAGCTTCCATAGTAGCTAAGAGAAGAATTTTTGAATTTTGGGCATTTTTGGAAATTTTTGAAAAATTGAATTATGGAAAATTGGGGGGTTTTCATATGAATGACATTAGGATGACATGGGAGTGATGGATGGAGGCCAGAGGAAAGGTGGTGGTCCAATGGAGAGACACAAGTAATCCCCTATGCTGACACATCATACCTTGGGACCCAGGGGTTGGATGGTGGAACCTGGAGGGAGGAACCAGGACCACCCAAAAATCTAAATATCTGAAGGTTCTTGAAAAAGGGCCTTTTGGAAAATCATTGGATCCTAGATTTTGGATATGGAAGCTAGTGACCAGAACGTTTGACTATAACTATGACCCGAGGAGTGGGTTTGGTAATGGAACCTAATGTGAAACCCATGATCTAGATAGTGAACATCCAATATTTTTGAAAGGAAGACTTTACTAAACATCCAGATTCTAGATGAGGGCCCCATCAGAGACAACGAGCTAGTGCAGAACCAAGACTCATCGAAACATTGTGAGTCGGTGAGATCATGGTGAGGTAGATTATACATGGTGATGACATGGATACCACATGGCACATTTATGGTGGTAGAGACTCATCAGAATACCATGGTAGAAGTCAAAGGAAAATATCTAAATAGTGGATATCTGGATGTTTGAGAAATTTTGGATCTGGATATCCGAAAATTTGGAAATCTAAAAAAATTGTAAAATTCCATATTTATAAAATGTTGGATCTTGGATCTCAGATATTGCGTCGAAATATTCCATGTAGAGAATGGTGACACGTCAGTTATTGAGTTGGATGCCATGTTAGAGGACATGTCATCCTTTGGTGTTAGAAGTGTCATGTTAACATGTCACATCATCATGCCATGCAGAGTACATGTCGGCCTTTGGTTTCATAAGTTCCATGTAAACATATTGAGTCAACGTGCCAAATCATCATGCCATATCAGAGGACATGTCAGTGGAATGGACTCATCAATAGGCCATGGTGGAGGTCGGGTGGTCGAAAGCAGGAGGTGGAACCAAGATCATCTAGAAATCCAGAAGTTCTCAAAAGTATATTTTTTGAAAAAAATAAGACGTTGGATATTAGATCCCCAATGCCACATTGATAGGGTCACTTCATGCCACATCGTCATACAAGTGTCCCGCCACATTATCCGGTGACCACGTCAGCATCCACCGGATGGCCCAAGAACATAGGGCACATATCTCGAGTGATATGGATGGTCAATATTTAATCTCTAAAAAATCCGAGTGGTGGAACCAAGGACATCCGAAAATCAAAAATCCAAGGTTTCCAATAAAATAAGTTTTGCAAAGGTCCATATGTCGGATGTTGGAATGCTTTGGTGAAACTCAAATATCTATAAATATAA
Organism: Picea engelmannii; assembly: GCA_009831015.1. NCBI lineage: Eukaryota > Viridiplantae > Streptophyta > Pinopsida > Pinales > Pinaceae > Picea > Picea engelmannii. The sequence continues at coordinate 123,477 of ML778742.1, forward strand.
TATTTTAGTAAAATGGACATATTCAAAACATTGGATTCCATATGTAGAACCTTGACCACGGTGGAACCATAAGCCTCAAGGCGAAAGAGGAAGATGACATGTAGGTGGACATGGAGTTTGTTGGCATAGGGGCAGACCTAGGGTTCAACTCTAACAACGCACCAACAAGCCCTAACTATTGGCCCTTTAATAAACACCTACAAAGAAGATGTAGTCTCACCCAAAGTAGCTATAGGGGGTTGAAGGACACAGGTGTCTACAACTAGAGGAAATGCAAGTGGATCCAATGCAACAACACAATGCAAACTAGTTACTCTTACCAAGCATAAACCTACTTCACACAGTTATATTCCATATATAACATAATAATGCAATAAAAAAATAACAGAAGTTAAAAGAACACAACATCAACCACAGAGACACAAAATATACGTGGTTCACCCTCTCCCTAGGGCTACGCCTACAGAACTGTGTTTATTGATATTATATGAAAGCATACAGTTCTATCTGCGCTCTTAGCTTGCATATCTCTCTCTCTTTCTCTTCTTCTCTCCCCTCACTGTGCACCCAGCCGCAGGGTTGATCTTTGCACCCAGCTAAAGATCTTACAATACCAGAAGGCTCTCACACTCAGCACTTCTCTCTCACACTATACACAATAGTATCCACAACAAGAATCACCCACAATAATCACGAACAACCAAATCTGAACGAACCCATCCCAGGTCCTTTAGACCTTAATTTATACATTACAATAACAAACGTTTAGGTGTCTAAAAACCTAGATACCAAAACCCTAGGTGTCTAAAACCCTAGGTCAACTTGACCCACTTTTTCCGGGCTTCGCCAACCTGTCTTTCCCTTCTTTCCCACGAGGTGCTCCAAAGCATCCATTGGTGGATTTTTCCACTTGCTAAGTTGTCCATGATCCATATTTCTTTCTTATCTGTCTTCCTCGATCTTCTCGCCCAACAACTCATTTTCCCTTCGCTCCTTTTCTACTTCTCTGATCACTTCGACCCAATCTCAACTGATGTGTTTTTCGTGCAGTTTGTACTTCACCTTTTCTTTTCCTTTTTCTTCTCTTTCTTTCCTAATCTATACCCAAGGGCCAAAAGGCCCTCAACACTCACCTGTGACTTGTCCCAAGGCATTGTAGGTCTGAACTTTCTATTTTTCTTCGACTTCAGATTTCGTGGAGTGGCCTGTGCTTTCTTCTCTATCCTTCCCCGCCATGTGCAGACTATCTTTTTTGTGTCTGGTACCCAATTTCAACTGCACCTGGTACCTAGACCCTTCTCCTTTTTCTTTTACTAAGAGCTACAAGGCAGTTGGTTGTCATAGTACAATTTCAACCATCTCCCATTCACTAAACCTTCCTTCCATTCTCCATTCAACGTCTTCAACTGCGCAACTCCTCCTTCTATAACATAGGCAACCTCATATGGCCCAAGACAAGGTGTCCTGAGCTTCCTTGGATGCTTCATGAACTTGATGTTATACACCAATACCATATCTCCTTGCTTAAAGGTTTTCTTCTTGACGTGTCTGTCATGGTAATCATTCTCTTGTTCCTTCTGTACTTGCTGATGAAATCCTGCAATAAACTAGTCTTCCTCCAGTTCGACCAACTGCATGAGCCTCTATTGAATAACGCCAGTGTCATCCATATCTGTAAAGGATGAAATTCTTAGACTAGGAACCAAGTATTCCATAGGTACCACTGCTTCAAGACCGTAAACCAACTTAAAGAGAGTCTGTATTGTCACCTTCTTGGAAGTAGTTCTATAGGCCCATAATACTGCTGGTACTCTCAAATCCCAATCATCCTTGTTAGCACTGCAAATCTTCGTCAACGTTGTCTCCAATATATTATTGAAAGCTTCGACTGTACCATTCGCTTGTGGATGGTATGAAGTGCTCTTCTGATGATGAACTACAAATTCCTGAGTCAAGGCTTTAGTGGTGTTATTAATAAAATGTGTGCCTTGATCACTCATAAGGATCTTTGGGCATCCAAAAATGGTTATGATAACATCAAATATGAACCGTGCAACTGTAGTTGCACTACAGTCCTTGACTGCTCTTACTTCTGCCCATCTGGTCAAATACTCTGTCGTAGTGATTATATATCGAGCTCCTATGTGCTTTCCTGGTGGGTTGATAGGTCCTATGAAATCAATGGACCATTTCTCAAATGCCTGTAAGGTTAGCTGGGGTGCTAAAGGAATCTCATCCCTTCTGGAAGGTTTCCCAACTCGTTGGCATACATCACAACTTTGTAATATTCCTTCACATCTTTTTGTAAAGTAGGCCACCAAAGGCCAGCTCTAAGAATCTTCTGCGATGTTTCTTTTCCAGCATAGTGTCCTCCCGTGATGCCTTCAAGTGGTTTTTCCAGAATCAATGGTCTTTCTGCCTCCATAACACATCTCCTTAGTATCTCATCAAGTCCCAGCTAATATAGTTGTTCAACTATGAGTGAAAAATTTGCAGCACAAACTACCTACTGTTTTTTATGAAGGAATGTATATTTGCGAGGTGCCATTCCTGTTGACAAGAACTGAGCTATCTCGATGAAGTGATCATCCACTTTTCTTATGGCCAAAAACTGTGGATCTGGTAGTGTATCCTCCAGACTAGTAGGTTCTTCTCCATGCTCTAATCTGGACAAGTGATCAGGTCCCTTGTTCATTCTCCCTGGCTTGACCACAATCTCAAAATCATATTCCTGGAATAACAATAGCCATATACATATTCTTCCCCCCAACACTAGCTTGTTGACTAGGTATTTCAATGTTGAGTGATCAGTGAACATCTTGAAGTGTCCTCCCAATAAGTAGTGATGAAATTTATGGAGCACATACACCATGGCTAAACCTTCTCTTTCAGTTGTAGTGTAATTTATCTCAGCTGTAGAGATCTTCCTGCTAGCAAAGGATAACAAATGATCAATATATCATGCTCCTGGTTGTGCTAGCACTGCTCCTAATGTAATAGAGGATGCATCGATATGCACATGAAATTCCTTACTCCAATCTGGGAAAACCAGAATGGGCATAGTGACCATTTTCTGTTTCAGTGTGTCGAAGCTCTGCTGGCATTCTTCTGTCCATTGAAACTAGAAATCTTTCTTCAAAAGATTCTCCATGGGTGTTGTAATCTGTACATATCCCTTAATGAAATTTCTGTAGTATCTCGTATGTCCCAGCGTAGTGTGCAACTGTCTAACTGAAGTAGGAGGGGGTAGATCAACAATAATGGCAATCTTAGATGGATCTACCAACAATCCTTGCTTACACACAATATGGCCTAGCATAACTCCAAAGGGTGAAAAGAAGATGCACTTCTTCAAGTTCAGGGCAATGTGACATTTCCTGCACTTATCCAATACTAGTATTAAACATTCAATATGATTTTGAAATAAGCTAAAAACAATCCAATAATCAAAATATGATTCCAAGAATTTATGTAGAAACTCCTTGAATGCTTCGACCACCACCCTAGAAAATATGGCTAGTGCATTATTCAATCCTAAAGGCATCACTGTGTACTGGTAGGAACCCCATTCTGTTGCAAATGTGGTCTTATGGCGATCTTCCTTGGCAATCTTGATATGGTGATAACCTGAAAATCCATCGGTGAAGGCGTAAACTTTCTGTCCTCCCACATTATCTAACACTTCATCAGTAAATGGTGTAGGGAATGGATCATGTAAACATGCAAAGTCTACACAGATTCTGATCTCTCTTGTTTTCTTGTCTTGAACCACCATAGGGATAATCCATTCTGACTCTTCAACAGGTTCTATGATTCCTGCTTCCAACATTCTGTCTAGCTCAATCTTGACTTTCTCCTTATATTTGGGATTCAATCTGTAGGGTCTCTACTTCACTGGCCTTACATCTGGTTTCAATGGGATCTTCATCTCTCCCATGGTCCCTTTAATTGCCTTCATATTAGTGAAATTGGTTGGAAACAAGTCCTGATATTCATGCAGTAATTTTGTGATCTTGTCAATAGTGGCATCATCCCAATAATCTCCAATGTTTGCGAGATTAGGTGCTTGCTCTGTTCCAATGTTAACTTTTTTTATTTTAATTAGTTGTCCAATAAAAGGTATTTCAACTCCTGGTCCTTCTATGTCTCTCTGTCCTTCTGTTTCTGTGATGTTCACATTCATAGGATCATCGTCTTCATCAATATTGATGTTGTAACAACCTTGCAACTTATGAAGAGGCGCAGTCCATTCATCTTCTTCTTGCTCAACAAGGAAGGTCTGTGCCTCCTCAAAGATCCTTTGTCTTACAACTTGTAACGCTTGATCTACTTTGGGTATTCAATTTCAAATGAAAATGTAGCTATAAAGTTTTGAGTCATACCGTGCCAATCTGTAGTGGTGAGGCGCAATTTTGCTTGCATATACCAATTAATAGGCATTGTATCCAAATTGTTGATGAATTTATGCACCCACTGTTCTTGAGGGATGTTGCTCTAGGCATCCTCACAACTTCACACATGGTCCTTCGGGAAACTCTGACCTGTGTATCAAACTTTGCACCCTTCTACTTGTTCTGAAAAACACACTATCATTAAAGTGCGACATTTCATCCAGTCTACGATGTTCTTTTGTGTGTTCCCCACCATATTGCTGGAGTTTCTTTCAAGGCCTCATCCAGTGCCAACAACCTTTGTTGTGCTGGTACAATTTCTTCAAATCCCAACAAGAAATGTTCTAGGTGATTTAAACCATCAAAGGTGGGTAGATTAGTTACTTCTGTTATGATATAGGTAGGATAGACCCCCTTCTAAACATAGCAGTACATCAAGTATCTAGAAAGATAAGGACAAATAAGGAACTACACCGTAATGCTCATAGGAGACTATGATATAGATTATGTGGTCCTTGACTTAGGGTCAGAAATCAATGTTATGACGAAGCAAACCTGGGCCCTGATGGGAAAACCTAAGTTTATTTACTCCCCTACCAGGCTTAGGATGGCTCAAAGAGCTGATATGAGTTTTACTTGCTGGTTACCTCCTCGTCTCTCCTGAAGTTTGGCTAACAACACAGGACAATGTTCAATGACATGTTCAAATGAGTTGCAGTAGCTGCAATTGGTATAAGGGTTCTGACAGTCCCTTTCCAAGTGTCCTGTCTGTGCGTAGTTATAACAAATGATCTAACCTCAACCTCGACCCATGCCTCCTGCTCGTCCTCTTCCTCTGAATCCACCATGAGGATTGAAGTTTCCTCTTCTTGGAGAGTTATACTGCGTAGTATTTCCTTCCTCCTGTACTTCTCCTTGTATCCTATATGTGTCTCTTGATCTTTCATGCAAGAGATCATAAGCCCTACAATATTTCTCATCATGCCCCACTGATTTACATAATGTGCAGTAAAAATTTGTAGGTGTCTGAACATATTTTTGCATGTAATAGCATTCAACAGGGTGATGTCTATTTCTACATACCTCACACCAAGGTAGAGTAACCTGATTCAAAGGGCTCGAAGCTCCAGAAGCCAAGTATTCATGAAATAGGGGACAATGCTCCTTATCATGGCCTTATGATTTGCATATGATACACCATATATCTTCTCTTTTATCTTTTCCCTTGCCTTTCTTCATATCTTTGAACTGCAGAGATGAGCTAGTTAGCTGACTCAAAATTTGATTCATACCCGAGTTGGATTCTCCCATAGGGGTTGATTCTAATTTCATGGAGATCTCCAATGCCTTAGCCTGTGAAGCGATCTTCTGTTGCATCAGAGGGACTCTAATGTGTGGTAGGAGGGCAACAATGAACCATTCCTTGTTCTGCTCGTCTGGGATCTGAAAACTCAACTGACCTGTTAAGGTCTTAAACCTCTGATCAAACTCCCAAATAGGTTCAACTACTCTCTTCTTGATTTATTTCAGTTCTGTAATGCACTGTGAATCCGACTTGGGTTTCTTGAATTCTACGCTCAACGTAGTCTTGATCTTGTTTAGTGGTTTAGGCTGTACAACTCCAGGAACAAACTTTATGTACCAACTCAGTGCGTGGTCTCTCAAGGTAGTTATAAATTGATCTCTCTTAACTACTTCATCACTGACATTATTAGTACTCCACACAACTTCACATAAAAACCAGTGCTGATCAGGATCTTAAGATCCATCTCCTCTAAAGATAGGTAGCCTCATTTCATATGCCATAGATCTTCCTAGGTTTCCTAACTGAGTATGTACTGAACTGCTGGTAATAGTTCTCTGAGTGCTCTGGTAACTCTGACTACTCTAGTTAATTAATGCTACTAAAACAACATGAGGATTAATAGTACTTACTTCGACAGTCAACGCAGTTTCTGAAGTTTATGACTCTTCTTGGCGAGGTTCTTTAGTCTTCCCTTCCTCTTCCCTAGTGGACTCTGAATGTTCCTCGTTCAATAAATCCTCTTCTTCTCCACTGTAGAACACTTCATCTTGTGTCAGTGGCTCGTGGCTCTGCTCAAACAGGATCACCAGAGGAAATTCTCTAAATTATCTCCCACTGCACGTGTGTCCAACCTATGTGTCGCTGTCGATGTCTAAGTTCTTGAAGATTAGCCTTTCGATCTGATCAACTACTGTATCTTCAATATGTTCTTCTCATGCAATAGCATCTTGATCTTCAACTTCAAAAAGTGTAAAATTTTTCCTCTAGGTCCCTTAAAGAAATATCTCTCTGCTTGGCTATATGACTCTACTCTATCAATAGAAAACTCCGTGATGTACCCTCTAATAGTATTATCGAACCAATGATCTACTGCTCTTGACACAACATTATCAACTCTCTTGAGCTTCTTGATCAACGTCGATGTCCAAACCACATGTGGTCTAGATCTGATCTCAAACTGGGTATCTGCTAATCTGGATAACCACTCTTATATCTCCTTATGAATTCCTCCAAAGAAAATCTCATGTATATCAGTAAATATATACCTTCCCAACCAGTCTTCTGTACTAACCATAGGGTTATTTTTTTGGGCTTCAATGAAGTACTTTTCTTGTTCTTCTATCCACTTATGAATCTTTGTCTTCGATGGAAACCAACTTGACATTCCCTCAAGAAGATCCTGGTCCCGACAACGAAACCATTTGTTGGCATAGGGGCAGACCCAAGGTTCAACTCTAACAGTGCACCAACAAGCCCTAACTACTGGCCCTTTCACCAACACCTACGAAGCAGATGCAGTCTCACCCGAAGTAGCTATAGGGGGTTGCAGGACACAGATGTCTACAACCAGAGGAAATGCAAGTGGATCCAAGGCAACAACACACTGCAACCTAGTTACTCTTACCAAGCATAAACCTACCTCACATAGTTATATTCCAGATCTAACATAATAATGCAATAACAGAATAACAAAAGGTAAAATAAAACATCATCAACCACATAGACACAAAATATACGTGGTTCACCCTCTCCCTAGGGATACATCCACAAAACTGTGTTTCTTGATATTATATGAAAGCATACAGTTCTATCTGCGCTCTTAGCTTGCATATCTCTCTCTCTTTCTCTTCTTCTCTCCCCTCCCTACACACCCAACTGCAGGGTTGATCTTCATACCTAGCTGAAGATCCTACAATACCATAAGGCTCTCACACTCAACACTTCTCTCTCACATAATACACAATAGTATACACAACAAGGATCACCCACAATAATCACAAACAACCAACTCTGAACGAACCCATCCAAGGTCCTTTAGACCTTTATTTCTACATTACAATAACAAACATCTAGGTGTCTGAAACCCTAGATACCAAAACCCTAGGTCAACTTGACCCGCTTTTTCTAGGCTTTGCCAGCCCGTCTTTCCCTTCTTTCCCGCGAGGTGCTCCAAAGTATCCATTGGTGGATTTTTCCACTTGGTAATTTGTCCACGATCCATATTTCTTGTTTATTTGTCTTCCTTGATATTCTCATCCAACGACTCATTTTCCCTTACTTCGCTCCTTCTTTTCTTCTTCTTTGATCACTTCGACCCAATCTCATTCGATGTGTTTTCTTCGCAGTTCGTACTTCACCTTTTCTTTTCCTTTTTCTTCACTTTCTTTCCTAATCCATACCCAAGGGCCAACAAAGTTTCAAGTGGATGCCATCATTGAGAATTTGTCATCAAGGGAAGGTGGATCAACTTGTGCCAGATGGCAGTGAATATAGTGGGACTGCAAGATACCAGATATATAAAATATGCAGAACAAAAATGAAATGCTAGAAATGACAGAATAACAGTAAAATATCCAGCATAATCTTCACAACACATAGAAATGATATACGAAATAGCAACAAAAATAGCACTTTGAATTAGATAGCAATGTTCACAGGCCTCTTCGAGGGGGAAACCTCCAGTCGAGCAGTGCTCTGTTACAATAATCTCCAAGCTAGGGTTTTCATACCCTCGACTCTTATTTATACTAATATGTCTATTAAGA
>ML778742.1:144880-179444 GCA_009831015.1 Picea engelmannii
TTAATGGCCTAAAGCCGACATAAATAAAATAACATTACTAATCTAAATTACAACTAATGGCCTAAAGACGACATAAATAAAATAACATTACTAATCTAATATGCCCCAATTAAGTGGTAATGAGCCAGTATTAGGGCTTAACAATGACCAACATAAAGGAGGATCAAACTTTCAAAGAGTTTGGGTTGATAGGAAAAAAATAAGGACCTGGAAGAGAAGGAAAGGGTTTAAGACACCCTTCCTCATAAATGATCCACAGGGGCAGCCAACACAAAATGAGTCCAAGATGTTAGATACTTTAGGAAAAAGGCCAAGACAACAACGCATTAAATGTTGGGGATGTGAGGGGGATCACATGTACACAAATTTCCATCACAGAGTAGAAAGGAGAATTGTGCACAACATATAAGAGGCTAAGAGAAGGAGCATGCCCAATATTTATGCATCCCTAGACATTAAGCAAGCTAAATTTCAGTCTCTTATTATTGAAGTTGAAGGTAATATTAACAACCATTCCATACAAATTTTAATTTATTAAGGAGCTATCCATATTTATATTGATCCTAACCTTGTGGAAATATTTCACTTGCAAACAACCAAGCATGGGAAATCATGGTTATTTAATCTAGCTACATGAACTAAGAGAAGAATCCATGAATTGGTTTAGGACTGCCCATTGGACATGGATGGACTTAACATAAAAGAAAATTTAAATATCATACCATTAGGTTCCTATGATTGCCTAGTTGGTGTGGATTGGATGGATAAGCATCATGTTGTCCTAGAATACTACAACAATGAATTCACTTGTCTTTATGAGGAAATAAACTTGAGATCATTGCAAGGAATCCCAATATAAGTGACAGTCAGAGAAATTTCAGCTAGGTAGATTAAAAGAAGTGCGAGGAAAGGATGCCAAATTTATGTAGTTCACATGGAAGAGATATATAAGGATAAGGTGCCTCGTCTGGAAGAATTTACAGTCTTAGGAGAGTTTGAATATGTCTTTGGAGAAATAACAAGTTTACCAGCTAAGAGAGAGATATATTTATCCATAAACTTAATTCCAGGAGCAACTCCAATATCCAAGACACCTTATAAGATGAGCACACCAAAGCTAAAGGAAATGCATATGCATCTTAAAAAGATGTTGAAGAAGGGGTACATATGCCCAAGTGTTTCACCTTGGGGTGATCTAGTGCTATTTGTAAAAATGAAGGATGGAACTTTGCGGTTGTGGATTGATTTCAGGCAACTAAATAAGGTGATTGTGAAGAAAAAGTATGCTTTACCAAGGATATATGACATTTTTGATCAGTTGAAAGATGCCAAGATATTTTCCAAGATTGATCTTAGGTCAGGATATCATCAAGTAAGGATAAAAGAAGAATATATTAGGAAGACATATTTTAGAACCAGGTATGGCCGTTATGAATTTGTAGTGGTGCCATTTGGGTTGTCAAATGCACTAGTTGTATTCATGTGTATGATGAATGACATTTTCAGAAAGTACTTGGATAAATTTGTCATTGTTTTTTTGTATGACATACTTTTTTACTCTAAGTTTGAAGAAGAACATAAGAAAAACTTAAGAATGGTGATACATGGGTTGAGGGAGCATCAAATTTATGCAAAGCTAATCAAGTGCTCATTTTATCAGAAGAAAATCCATTATTTGGGTCACATTATTTCATTAGAAGCCATAGTAGTGGATCAAAATAAAATTAAAGCAATCAGAGAATGGCCATCCCCAAGGAATGTCACAAAAGTTAGGTCATTCATGGGATTAGTAGCCTACTATAGGAGATTTAGCAAATAGTTTTCAAATATTGCACATATTATAAATTCTTTGTATAAGAAGGGTGTGAAGTTTGAATGGACTAAGGAATGTGAAGAATGTTTTCTTCATTTGAAAGAATTTTTGACAAGTGCGCTAGTGCTAAAGATTGTTGATCCAAATGAAGACTTTGTAGTATGCATTGATTCTTGTAAAGAAGGATTGAGTGGTGTCCTTACCCATAATAGTCATGTGGCTTGCCATGAGTCCATAAATCTCAAGGAGTATGAAAGGGGATAAACCACAGATGATTTAGAACTGACATCTGTTATTCATGCATTGGAGATGTGAAGGCACTACCTTGCGGGTAGAAAATTTGAATTGAGGACATACCACAATGGTCTAAAGTATTTGTTTGATCAGTCAATGTTAAATGCCAGATAGGTAAGATGGTTGGATTTCCTCAGTGAGTATGAATTTGGTATAAATCATATCAAAGGCAAGGAGAACAACGTGGTTGATGCACTAAATAGAAAGGTGCATGCTTCAACTATCAACATGTATATTTTTTATTTAAAGGGCATAATTCTTGAAGTTGCAAAATTAGATTAACAATATGTACAAACAAATGAGGCATTACGACAGGGTAAATTTCAACCTAAGTTTAAATATTATGCATTGAAATAGGATAGAGTCCTCATGTATAAAGGCAAAGTGTATGTGCCTAATACTCAGGAGATGAAAAGTACAGTGCTAAGAGAAATGCACAATGTGCCTTATGTTGGGCACTCATAAGACTATTGTAGCTATCAGAGGCCAATATTTTTGTCTAGGCATGAAAACAGATGTGACTGAGTATATAGCCAAGTGCATGGAATGATAGAAGGTAAAAGCTAAGAAACAAAATCCAGCCGGATTGCTACATCCATTGGCCATTCCTAAGTATAAGTTGGGAGTGGTGACAATGGATTTTATCATCAAACTTCCCAGAACAGTGAAGCAACATGATTCCATCATGGTGGTGGTGGGGAAGCTAACAAAGGAAACTCCTTTTGTGCGAGTGAAGATGATACATAAGGTAGAAAATATTGCATACATCTACAAGATAGAAATTGTTAGGCTTCATGGTGTGCCTAAGGAAATTGTGTCTGACAGAGATCCGAAGTTCACATCAAACTTTTGGAGAGGTTTATTTAAGGGATTCAGGAAAAATATGAACTTCAGTACAACTTATCACCCACAAATAGATGGGAAGGAAAAAATAATCAATCAAGTGATTGAGGATATGTTGAGGAAGTATGTGATCTGGATTTATGATATGTATGATATTTGATTAGGTGATTGAGGATATGTATGATATGTGAGCAGGTCACCCCCAAGTTGTTTGATCCGGATTTATGAGCGAAACGAAATGAAACCAAAGTTTCATAATATTAACACAGAGACACAATGAACAATAACACAGATACAATAAAACTTGGCTTCTATTAAATAAGAAATATGTTGAAAACTATAAAATGCTAATTGTAAACAAGCTTGCTAGAATGGTGGCAGCTTATCTCTAAGAAGAGATGCGACGACTATGCTCATTCGCAAGAAGATGAGTAAAATGAGGCTTTGAAGGAATTTTTAAAATAAACATGAATACCAAAACCTTGGACATCCAAAAACCTAACCCTAGGAGATGAAGTGCCAAAAGTCATGTGGGCCTGAAATATCCCTGATTCGGTTGATCAAGATATTTTCTATTGTTCTAATGCTCTGACTTGCAGATCTGATACACTGGGGGTTTCTAGATGCGTTTTAGCCGTGTGTTTGAGATATTTTTTTGGTTATTGCGGTTGCATGTTGGTTATTGCAGGTGCAAGTTGGTTATTACATGTTCATGTTGCATATTTAAGGTCTAACAATCATATAAGGATGCATGCAAAAGTAGAGAATGTCAACTGCTCAATATCACGAATAATAACGGTTCAAACATGGAAATACAATAGCCTACCGGAAAAATAGAATCTAAACGTCAGTAAGATCTCTTGGATCTGTACTGGAATATAATCGAATAACATAAATAATACCCATGATCATAAGATGATAGCAGATCTGATGCATGCACGGATAGATCGACAAAAATGGGCAATTCCGGAGAAATACGGTAACCGCTACCAGCTGGGAAACTCGACCTGAAGAATCTACCATCAGAATGTGCTTGAAACTTCTCCAATAAAAGTTCCCTAGCCTCTAGACTTGAATGGATGTCTGTCGGATCTCAGATCTGACCCCGGCGGCACTGGATCTAGACCCTTGGGGGGTTTGCGCCCCTCCAAGAACACTGAATGCACCCCAAAATATTCCACCAACGGAATCTACTGCTATATGGCTCAAAACGATCGTCTCGTCAGATGATGAAATGGGTCGAAAGGGTTTGACCGGATCTGCCCTAGAACTCTGCATGCAACGCCAAATGTCTGTCTGGAATAATTGCGCCTTGAATGGCTGGATGAATCGATATGAAAGATTCCACCATCGGAATCTGATGATAGATGGCTCAATGGAAGCGCCCTGGATGGATCTCCAATGGGTTAGAACAAAATTGCAATCGGGACACAGGTTTATTGCATCTCTCCAAACCCTCAAACTAGCTTGCACCTTCCTTGGCTGAGCTGCGCCCTCCTCAACGGAAACTCCTCAAACGTATGGTGAAATACTTGGATGGTATCTCCGATGGGATAGGGTGTGTATCTCAACACCAAAACTGATCAATGGTGGTGGTTTCCTCCAGAAATCCACAAAACAGTAAGCTCGACTCTCCTCCTCCTCTGGGAACTCTCAACATCAAATCATAACAATGCATAATGAGGAATTAGGTCAAATTCCTTCCTTTATACCTTTCCCATTCTAATTCACCATTGAACTCACTTAATCTAGGCGCCTTTCCTCCTAGAATGTTTTATTTGTCAATTAAGTCCCCCCTTAACACCTTTTCATTCTAAGTCTTTGTTGACTTAGGCTTAAGTGACTTTTCCTAAGTATTTTGTCTTAATTCATCGTTTAGCCATCAATTCCTCCTTATTTCTCCATCTTGTTCCCTGTTTGTGCCTGACTATAGTCTACAGGAACATATAGACTACTAAGTCATTCCCTGCTAGCCTACTCTTGGGAACGGGACATCACAGTCCTCCCTTCCCGAGATTGCTTGTCCTCAAGCAACATCAATCCTGGGTGTTGAAAAATATGCTCTCCCTCCCATGTGGCATCCTCCGCTGGAAGACCCCTCCATCTAACCAAGTACTCTCTGATGATCCTTCTCCTCATTTTTCACTCTCTCTGCTCTAGTACTTCCTCTGGCACTAATTCCAACTGACCCTCCTCATCCAAGGGTGGCAACTCCTGTGAAATGATAACCTGCTGTCCCACAGCCTTTTTAAGGCAAGAGACGTGAAATACATTATGAATCTTGCTACCTTCTGGTAGCTCCAGCTCATATGCTACATCGCCTATCCTCCTGATGACTCTATAAGGCCCATAGAACTTCGGCTTCAGCTTCTCTTCCCCACTCCTCTTCAAGGAAGATTGTCTGTATGGCTGTAATCGCAGGAAAACCAAATCCCCTACCTCAAAACTGTGCTCAACTCGGTGTCGGTCTGCATATATCTTCTGCTGATTCTGAGCTGACTGCAAGTTCTCCTTTGTTGATTGAAGGATCCTTTGACTCTCCTCCACCCAATCCTTGGCCCCCGGGACCCTGTTGTCCCCAAACACAGTATCTATAAAGGAGGGTGCATCGTATCCATACAATGCCCTGAACAGTGACATCCTGATAGACATATGGTAAGTTGTGTTGTAGAAATACTCACCCATATGTAACCATATCACCCAAGTGCGTTGCTGTCCCCCCACATAGTTCCTCAGATACCCTTCCACCCATTTGTTGACGATCTCTGTCTGCCCATCTGTCTGTGGGTGGTAGCTGGTACTCATGGCTAGCTTTGTGCCTGTCAATCTGAAAAGCTCCTGCCAAAATGCGCTGATGAAGCGCCCATCCCTATCACTGACTATCTGCCTGGGTAACCTGTGCAACCAGAATACCTCCCTAAAAAACAACTCTGCTACCTATATGGCCTTGTAGTCTGTGGGTACGGTGAAGAAATGTGCGAATTTGGTCAGTCTGTCGACCACCACAAATATACAGTCCTTTCCATGCACTCTAGGGAGGCCTGTAATGAAATCCATGGAAATGCCCTCCCATTTCTACTCTGGAATGGGTAGAGGTTGTAGTAGCCCTGCGGGATGTGTCTGCTCGGACTTGTTCTGCTGACAAGTCGTGCACTCTCGTATGTGTTTCAACACATCATCCTTGAGACCCTTCCATGAGAATGTCTCCCTGATCTACCTATAAGTTTTGAAGTACCCCTGATGCCCTGCTGTTGGTGAATCATGACACACCTTCAGGATCTTCCCCTTCAGGGTGGATTCTGGCACCAAGTAGATCCGGTTCTTGTAGAAAATGACGTCGTCAAAAACCCGATATCTATCATCAATCACTTGTCCATCCATCACCTCACAAGAAAATTTGTTTTTGGAGTATTCCACCAACAAATGAGCTTTCCAATCTGTACAAATATCCATCATCGAACATCCTGCTGGCCTCTTGGACAAGGCATCTGCCACAATATTCTTTTTTCCCTTGACATACTCAATATCAAAGTCGAATTCTTGGATCTTTGAGACCCACTTCTGCTGCCTCTCACTGAGATCTTTCTGGTCAAGGAAATACTTGAGACTGTTATGATCAGTCTTCACTACAAACCTGCTGCCAACCAGATACTGCCTGAATTTGGTTAAAGCATGCATGATCGCTAGCATCTCCTTGTCATAAATAAGATAGAGTCTCTCTGACTCGTCGAACTTCCTGCTCTCAAACACAATGGGGTGGCCCCCCTGCATCAAGACTTCTCCAATCCCCACCCTTGATGCATCGCACTCTAAGATGAATGGCTGAGAAAAGTTTGGGAGGGCTAGAACAGGGCATGTGCTCATAACCTCCTTCATTTTGTTGAATGTCTGCTGTGATTTCTCCATCCAATGAAAAGAACCCTTCTTTGTCAATTCTGTGAGTGGTGCTCCCAACTATGAAAAACCCTTGACAAACCGCCTGTAGTAATTGCATAACCCAAAGAATCCTCTCAGCTCCGTGAGATTCTTGGGCATTGGCCAATCCACAATGGCTCTGATCTTTTCCTAGTGAACCTGTACTCCCTGCCCACTGATGATATGCCCTAAGTACAGTAGTTCCCTCATGCCAAATTCACATTTAGATTCCTTGGCATATAAAGACTGTGCCTTCATAATATCCAAGACCTTCCCCAAGTGTGCTAAATGCTCATCCCATGTCTTGCTGTAGATCAGTATATCGTCGAAGAATACTGGCAGGTACTTCCTCAATTGTCCCCTAAAGATATGGTTCATGCAAGACTGGAAAGTGGCTGGCGCATTGGTCAGTCCAAACAGCATGACCAAGAACTCAAAATGTCTGAAATGGCATCAGAATGATATCTTCTCAATATCCTGCTCCCTGATGCTGATATGATGGTATCCTGAATGTAGATCAATCTTACTGAAGAAGACTGCCCCATGTAACTCATCCATCAGCTCATCTATGTGTGGAATGGGGTAACGATTCTTGATCGTTTTCTTGTCGAGCGCTCTGTAATCGATGCACATCCATAATGTTCCATCCTTCTTTAGTACCAGTACTACTGAAGATGAAAAAGGACTCCTGCTGGGCCTGATATGCCCCATCGCGAGCAATTCTTTGATTTCTTTCTCAATTTCATCCTTAAATTTATTGGGGTGTCTATAGGGTGCTGTAATCACCAGTGTAGCTCCTGCCTCTAACTCAATCATGTTCTCAAAACCCCTGTCTGGCGGTCTCCCTGGTGGTATCGACCCAAATACTAGATCATAACGTCCCAAAAGCTCTCTGATCTGTGGATGGTATTGCTCCCGACCCTCTGAGTCTTTTTGCGTGGTGATCCAACACTCTGATGCGTAAGCCACATCACCATGACGAAAAATCCACTCCATCGTCTTTGCCGATACTGCTCGAGGTGCCCCTGTAGACATGCCTCTGAGCACAACTCTCGATCCACTGACGTCTCTGAAGCTCATGGTCAACGTCTGATAGTTGAACCCAATCTCCCCCAATGAATATAACCACTGTACTCCCAACACGGCATCCGTGTCTGATAGGTCAACTACATAAAATGTGTCAGTCAGGGTGTAGTTGTTGAGTTTGACCTCTAGGTCAGGGATCATGTCTAAGCATGTCATCGTGTATCCATCAGCCACTGCCACGTGGAATCCCTCAAACTCCTCTGTGCGTAACCCCCTCCTGGCTACCAAGGATGCATCTATGAAGTTGTGGGTGGCCCCACCATCAACTAAAGTTGTCATGCATTGACCTTGTACAAGGCCCTTGAGCCTGAGAGTGTTGTACCTGGGTATTTCTGAAAGGGTGGCTATGGTTCCCCCCTTCACCTCTCTACGAGGTTTGGCCTCCTCCTGGGGCTGGGCCCTTGCCGGTATCTGAGGTTTCTTCGGCTGCTGCTCTAGCTCATGAGTGGTCTCGGTCTCTAAATCACTGTCTGTCGGTGCCTAAATATCCTGTCTGTCGGTGCCTAAATATCCTCATCCTCCTCCTCACTGCCTGACTCCACTTCAATATAGTGGATCTGTCCCTTCCCCATGCATCTATGCCCGGGGACCCAAGGATCTCTACAGGAGAAGAAAATATTCTTCCTCATCAACTCCCGTCATGTATCATCATCCAACTTGGGCTTGCCCTTCCATTCCCTTGGAAGATTCTTCGAATCCTTGTCTCTCTGCGGTACAAAGGGTTTAGTGAAAGGTTTAGTTTTTGGCACCGAATTTGTCAAATCTCTAGTGCATTGGACGACATCCTGCAAGGTATGAGGTCGATAGGCCTTCACCCAACCTCTCAAGGGTTCTGTGAGCCCTTATGTGAATAACATGACCAATTGCAGCTCATATATGTCTGTCACTGCCACTGCTACTCTCTGAAACTCCGAGATGAATGCCTCTGCTGTGCCAGTTTGTCTCAACTGGGCTAAATCTCTAAAGTGGATCTCTGGATCCCTCCTATCAAACCTATCCATGAGTCTCTCTGTGAACTCTCTGTAGGAGGTGATGTGATTGTGACCCAATGTCACCAATCCATGATACCACCAATCGTGTGCCTCACCCTCCAAGTGTAGGGTGGAAAAACTGATGGCCTCTGCCTCGGTCATCTGGTTGAGCTTGTAGTAGGTATCTAGTTTTTGTACCCAAGCTCTGGCAGTGCATCTGGATGATCCGTCAAAAGAAGGTATGGTGAGTTTACCAACTTTTCGGATGAAGTCAATGTTATGCCCCTGCTGCTATTGCTTCCCTCCCCTCTGTGGCTCTCTAGGATGGTTCCTGAGTCTGAGTCCACAATACTCGACTAAGGTCATGTCCTGATGAAATTCATGGCCCAAGGCCACGTACTCTCTCCGATACTCTGCAATGTCCTCTGCATGTGTGGGTGGTCTCTATGTTATCGGTATCTGAGCTGCTACCGGGGTTTCCCTCTGGAAACTGGGAAACAACGGACGTGGAATCCTACTCGCAAAGGTATAAGTGCGAGTGGGTGACTGGGGTCTACTGCCTGCCCCTGAGTTCCCATGTGCTGCATGTGGGCCTTGTGTGCTCGGGATGTCTACCATAGCCAGTCTATCCGCTACCTGAGCCAAGGACTGAGACATGGTCCGCTGGCTAGCTAGAATGTCACTGATAATCTGCATGAAGGCTACGTCGGGATCCACGGGGGCCTTACCACTGCCCTCTGGTCGTTCATACCTGTCACCTAGCCTCTTCTCTGCCTCGTGCTCGGCCTCACACTCTGCTCATCACTCTGCTTCTCTAAGTGCCTCTTCCTCTGAACTGGGAGGGAAGGGAGGAAAGTCAGGCCTATCCCTTCTTCCCCTTCGCCTGTTGTAAGTGACATATTTTTCACCTTCGTGCTCACGGCCATCTGGTTCTTCTGCTGGATTCATGGTCTTTAGTCACAGGCTGGCAGGAATAAAGCTCTGATACCACTGAAATATCCCTGATCCGGTTGATCAAGATATTCGCTACTGTTCTAATGCTCTGACTTGCATATCTGATACACTGGGGGTTTCTGGATGCGTTTTAGTCGTGTGTTTGAGATATTTTTTTGGTTATTGCGGTTGCATGTTGGTTATTGCAGGTGCATGTTGGTTATTACATGTGCATGTTGCATATTTAAGGTCTAACAATCATATAAGGATGCATGCAAAAGTAGAGAATGTCAACTGCTCAATATCACGAATAATAACGGTTCAAACATGGAAGTACAATAGCCTACCAGAAATATAGAATCTAAACGTCAGTTAGATCTCCTGGATCTGTACTGGAATACAATCGAATAACATAAAAAATACCCGTGATCATAAGATGATAGCAGATCTGATGCATGCACGGATAGATCGACAAAAATGTGCAATTCCAGAGAAATACGATAACCGCTACCAGTTGGGAAACTCGACCTGAAGAATATACCATCAGAATGTGCTCAAAACTGCTCCAATAGAAGCGCCCTAGCCTCTAGAATGGAATGGATGTCTGTCGGATCTTGGATCTGACCCTGGCGGCACTGGATCTAGACCCCTGGGGGGTTTGCGCCCCTCCTGGAACACTAAATGCGCCCCAAAAGATTCCACCAATGGAATCTACTACTATATGGCTCAAAACGATCGTCTCGTTAGATGATGAAATGGGTCGGAAGGGTTTGACCGGATCTGCCCTGGAACTCTGCATGCAACGCCAAATGTCTGTCCGGAATAACTGTGCCCTGAATGGATGGATGAATTGATATGAAAGATTCCACCATCGGAATCTGATGATAGATGGCTCAATGGAAGCGCCCTAGCTAGATCTCCAATGGGTCGGAACGAAACTGCAATCGAGATACAAGTCTATTGCAACTCTCCAAACCCTCAAACTAGTTTGCGCCCTCCTTGGCTGAGTTGCGCCCTCCTCAACGAAAACTCCTAAAACGTACGGTGAAATACCTGGATGGTATCTCCGATGGGCTAGGGTGTTTCTCTCAACAATGAAACCAATCAATGGTGGTGGTTTCCTCCAGAAATCCACAAAACAGTAAGCTCGGCTCTCCTCCTCCTCTGGGAACTCTCAACATCAAATCATAACAATGCATAATGAGGAATTAGGTCAAATTCCTTCCTTTATACCTTTCCCAATCTAATTCACCATTGACCTCAATTAAGCTAGGTGCCTTTCCTCCTAAAATGATTTCTTTGTCAATTAAGTCCCCCCTTAACACCTTTTCATTCTAATTCTTCGTTGACTTAGGCTTAAGTGACTTTTCCTAAGTATTTTGGCTTAATTCATCATTTAGCCATCAATTCCTCCTTATTTATCCATCTTGTTCCCTGTTTGTGCCTGACTATATTCTACGGGAACATATATACTACTAAGTCACTCCCTGCTGGCCTATTCTTGGGAACGGGCCTCATTGGGGTAAGTTAGTACATCAAATTTCCGGGGTCATAAATTTTGCATACGATCTCCATTTAGGGTGCATGATAGCTCATTAGAAAGGTATTTATGAGGAGATTCATTTAAGGGGATCAATGAAAGCCTTTGGTGATCAATGAGGTTCCATATCATGAAAAATGTTGTTTATACCCTCAAAATGGCCCCAAAATGTTGGGACCCAAAAAACTGCTAAAAATAGTAAGTTGCAAAAAACTGTTTTGAGATAATTGGAAAAGGTGGGTGGAGACCGAGATACTCCTAGATAAATCCTGCCCCCTTAGGAATAAATGGTATCCATTGCATTGAGTTCCCCCATCAAATGATGAAATTTCTGCTGAATTTCACCTCGGGTGAGCCACTTGCCTTGGTGCAGAAGCTTCCCTGCTTTGACAACCCGATAAAGATGGATCCTTTGCTAGCGAGTTACTTTGACCTATGTGTCCATGATTTGATGAGTGGATTCCTGTTCCATGCAGACAGGGTTGAGCTCTGTTGGTGTCAATTGTTCTTCTATCTTCGAGGTGTCCAATAATGGTGGAAAATAAGGTCGAAGGAGGTCCACATTGAACAATGGGTGCAAGCAAAGGAAGGGCGGAGGTTGAGCTCAAAATAATTGTCACCCACAACATTGGTGGTGGTGTAAGGTCCATAATGGAGTGGGAAAATCTTTCACTGAGGGACTATAAGGAATTCTTTCTGCAAGTGCAACCAAACTTTGTGTCCAACCTAAAACTGGTGTGGCACCTGGTGTTGATCATGGAATTTCTTGTACTTGGCATTGAACTTCTGTAAAATACCTTGAACCTATTGGAAGATGTTTTTGATCTTTTCAATGAACTAGGTGGCTTTGTTAGCTTTAGTTGGAGCATGTGAGGAGTCTTCCTAGGTGGCCACAAGGGGTAGTGCAACATGTATGGGACCCAATGGTTGAAATCTTAACCCCGCCTGAAATGGGTTGTGGCTGGGTGTGCACGATCATTCGGTTGATGACCTCGGTTTGGCCATCTGTTAAGGGTTGGAAGACAATGGACTTGGTGAGCTTGGTGTCCAACAGTGACCAGAGGCTTGACCATAATGTGCTGAGGAACCGACTGTCTCGATCTAAGATAATGGTTTTTGTGATCCCAAAGTGTACCCACACTTGTTCAAAGAAGATATTGGTAGTGGCCTTTGCTATGATGCTCTTCTTGTAGGCGGCCATAATCACCATCTTGGAAAAATGATCAACAACCACAAAGACACAGTCATTTCCCCGCTTGGTGGATGGAAGGATTAACATGTAGTCCATTGAGATGGATTCCCAGGGACTGTCAGGAGTAGGCAGAGGAGTGTACATGCCTTGTTTCTTAGTGGTCG
The DNA here is from genome assembly GCA_009831015.1 of Picea engelmannii. Classification (NCBI taxonomy): domain Eukaryota; kingdom Viridiplantae; phylum Streptophyta; class Pinopsida; order Pinales; family Pinaceae; genus Picea; species Picea engelmannii. Next base: position 157,632 of record ML778742.1, read on the forward strand.
GTTTGGCAATAACATAAGCAGTGCAAGACCAGATATACTTGCTAACATCCTGTCGAAGTTTTGGCCAGTAGAAATGTCATTGCAACATTTCCCCTGTCTTTTCCACGCTGAAGTGTCTTTCCACCCGATTGAAGTGGGATTCCAAAATCATCTTTTATCACTCATTTGATGGAATGCAAAGATGGCCCAGATGGCATAAAAACCTGTCCTGAAGATGGAAATTAGTGACAGTTGTGTTTGCACACAACATCTGGTAGGTGTTGGAGAAGTCAGGATCTATCTCATAGAGGTGGGCCATCTAGAGATCTCATGGCCGTAAGAGTCTAGCACTATGGTGAGTTCCACGACTAGAGGTTGACTGAGGCAATCAATGAATCGATTGGTACTTCATATTTTATACTTGATGTTGAGGTGGAACTGCTGCAAATATGTGGACCAATTATGATGGTGGTCGTTCTGCAATTTTCCTTGTGTCTGCATGAACTACAATGGCTTATGATCAGTGTGGATGAATGTCTCCTTCCTGAGAATGTAATGCCTCCACTGGAAGTAGGATTTCACAATGGAGTACATTTCTTTTTCTTAATTAGGGTTCTTACAGATGGCATATGATAGTGTCTCACTATGATAGGCCACGGGGTGGTCGTGATGAGTGAGGATTGCACCCACAACATAATATGAAGCATCTGTCTAGATATCAGAGGGTTGTTGCACATTAGGTAATGAAATCACTAGCGCTGAGCACAAGCATTGCTTCAGATCATCAAACGCTTTATGTTGGGACATTCCCCACACCAAATTTTCCTTACCACCACCCTTGGTTATTTGGCTGAGGGCCAATGCAATATGGGAGAATTCCAACACGAACCTGGGATAGAAATTGGCAAGGCCTAAGAAGCTTAGAAGCTCAATGAGCATGGTTAGGGTTGGCCAGTCATGAATGACTTGTATATTGGCTGGATCAACATGCACACCATGCACATCAACAATGTAGCCTAGGTGCTGGACCCTGTCCATGCCAAAGGATCATTTTCCAAGTTGGAATATAGCTTGTGCTACCACAGAGTGTGCAGAACCTGCTGAATATGCTGTAATTGTTCTGCCCAAGTATTTTTGTAGATGAGGATGCCATCTAGATACACCACCACAAAATATTTAGTGAAAGGCCGCAAGATATCTTCCATCATCCTCATGAAATTTGTTGGGGCATTTTTCAAACCAAAGGGAATGAACAACCATTCAAAAACACCTTCTTTTGACTTGAAGGTCGTTTTCCATATATCTGTATGCTCCATTGGGACCTGATGGTATCCATACTTTAGATTAATCTCACTGAAGTATTTTCCCCTCTTGAGCTGATCAAGGAGATCGTCAATTCAGGGAATCAGGTACCGGTTCCTGACTGTGATTTTATTTGGGGCTCGATAATCAATGCACAGTCACAAGGTCTTGTCTTTCTTTCACACCAGCACGATTGGGCTTCCACAAGGTGATGAGTTGGTTCGGATGTGCCCCTTGTGGAGAACTTCTTGGATCTGACGCTTGATCTCCTCATTTTCTAGCAGAGAGTGGTGATAGAATGGCCCATTTGGTAGTGGTGCGCCGAGGGTCATATCAATGGGCTGCTTGACCTGACAGTGCAGAGGTACCCCAATAGGTGATGAGAAGTTGTCTTTTTATTATTCCACGACATTATCCACTTTCTTCTTATGTGTGGAGAGGTAGACCACAAGGGCCATGGATGTGGATGAAATCTGTTGGTCCTAAAGTCTACACCTAACTGCTAAAGGGAAGAGCTAGGCCACCTCAAGTTTAGAATGGTTGGTTTTTAATTTTTTGTTGGTTAGTTAGAGGGTTGGTTTTTAATTTTTTGTTGGTCAGTTAGAGGATTGGTTTTACCAAGACAAGAGCATGGTTGGGTCAGAAAATGATAAGAACGAGGGTCCTCCTTGGCTGGTGGCACACTAATTACAGACAAGTGAAATAATAGAGGTAAAAACAAAGAGAAACAACAAACCACTCAATGAATAATCTGGTGCAAGAAGTTCAATACTTAAAATATCATTTCAAGACATTAAACATGTATAAAAAACACAATTACTTCCACAGGTTGCAATAAAAAAAATATTCATCAAATCATAGCTGTTATCATAGGTTGCATATTAATAAAGACAAGTTATACAATAGCTTAAGGAAAAGAAATGTACTTCACGCAAATCAAAACTGTATTCAAGATAAGAAACACATAAGAATTTGGACACAAACACACTTTCATCAATAGTATCTTCACCAGGTAGATATATTTATTGCATGAGAAAAATGGGTCCAACCAGTTGTTGTATTGATCTCTTTTCCCCAAAAACTCCCCCCTTCCTCAAAACATACAAAAACTGCATATTTATAAGAAATGCAGAGGCCCTCTACTAGTGTGGAACTCGGGCCTAACTCTACCACATCTGTCATTAAACAACTTATTAACTTCAGTAAACACTGGCTAGAGTATCTTAATGCATACTTCGAGCCTGACTTAAATAAAAAGGAGTGGTTCTCATCACACAAAAATACCACTGATTATGCCTTAATCTAAAAGAATCCTGCAATTAAATAACTGAAAACTGCTACTCGCAATGATATAATATTGATGCACGCATTGGAGCGAACTGGGATCTAACATAAATTACCAAGAGTGGCAAAACTGAGTTCTATATCAATCATGGCATGCACGCACGCTGTTGGAGGCCATTGGAGACAATTAGAAGTGTGGTTGTCTTTCCCCCACTTATCTTTTGAGGACAAAAGTAAGTCGTGTTGTGCTTTTTTGGAGTTTGGACGTGTAGTTTCCCTGTTCCTGGTTTGGCGCCCCTTTTTAAAACTTAGAAATATGCAATAAATGTGGGTGAGCCACTTCGGAAATTCGACATTTAGAGGTTTCAGAGCATAGAGGATGCATATCCTTCGGAGGACAGAACCCTCGAAGTCATTAACCAACACTAATCACTTATTAACCCAAGATTACCTTTAACCTTCATCATTTTGGGACTTCAGGACTCCAACTCTTTGGGGTTTGGGAGTTTCTGAGTGCAAAGTATGAACATTTCCTAGATGGAAAAACTCCCAGAGTGACGTGCTGACCTGATGTCATATCATCGACGTGTCATGAAAAGAGAGGGACATGTGTCACCTGGAAATAACGCGGATGACGCAATCAAAGGGCCTGAGATGGGTGCCACATGTCATTATTGATGAGTGCCACATTTCTTTGACACTTCATAACTTCGACGTTCAGGAGTTTTTGGATGTAAAGCATCGAAATACCCTAAAGTAGTACGGTCCCGAAGTGACGTGTCTCAGAAGGAGAGTGACACGTGTCACTCGAAATTGAGCAGATGACGTGCCCAAGGGTGCTTTAAATGAGTGTCAAATGTCAATGTTAGATGGATTCCACATGTCCGCACTAGATGGATGCCATGTGTCAGCTCCAGATGAGTGTCGTGTGCTTCGACACTTCGGGCTTCGAGAGTTTTGGTATGTAAAGCATGGAAATCCCCCGAAGTAGTATAGTCCCAAAGTGATGTGTCCACACGACATCACTGTGCCGACATGTCATGAAAATAGAGTGACACGTGTCACTCAGAAATGGGTGAATGATGTAACCAGTTGATCTAAAATGAGTGCTACGTGTCATGACTGATGAGTTCCACATGTCATGAATGATGAGTGCCACGTGTCTTCAAAAATTTGACACTTCGGGGCTCTATAATTTCTTTGGACCAAAACCTTCTAGATGAACGAACTTGCGAAGTGATGTGGCAGTGAGGGCCCACTACGACACTTCGGAGCTTTGGATATTCGACTCTTCGGTTCTTCGGGGTTCAAGAGTTTCTGAATGGGAAGTTTACATATCCCCCGAAGGGACGAACTCCCGAAGTGACGTGTCAACATTTCGAGACTTCGGGCTTTGGCTCTTCGACACTTCGGGCTTATGGACACTTTGGAATATTTTAACCAATGGCAAGTTTGGATGCTCGAATGCCGAAGTCGCGGAGTTAATCTTGTTAAACCCCGTGTGAGTTTTATATTTTGAATGCGCAAGATCCGTTGATCTGCATCGACTATTGGATCTCCACCATTGAAGATTTGACCTTAATGTTTAGCTTAAATTCTAATCCAGAAATGGATTGCTTTGATTTGCTGGTTTTTTCTGCGGAAGCTTACTGAGATTACAAAGGACTTGTTGGACCTAGATGTCTCTTGTGAACATAAAATACTTGGTGGACCTGTTGCATGCTCAATTAGTGGCAAATATGATGACAAGTATTTCAAACTCAAACCAGAACATGAAATCACCTTTCAAGAAAGCGAAAAATATTGTGCAAAATAAGTAAAGACGAGCAAGGGCCATGAAGTTGAGTGATTAAATAATGGAGAATAAGCTAAGAAATCATCCACAAAACTTAGAATTGATGGATGTATAGGGTAAAGGAGGGAAAAGGGCACGATGCAGACTAAAGTTCCAACATTAGCTCCAACCAGGGATAACACTTCCCTGCGAGGTGCTAAGAACAATAGATCAGTTGCCTTACTTCTCAATAACTTGGTCCCACCTTCCTTTTCTTACCTATATTTATATCTTCCAACCATGTATCTTTGCCACTGTTTCTCAACCATGCATCTTTGAAAATTAACACTAAAGCTAACCCTAGTGCCTTTTTTGGGCTATGGAGTCTTTATTCAGACTGAAACTTGAAACTGCAGCTACACCCCAGTGCCTTTGTTGGGATATGAAGTCTTTATTCAGACTGAAACTTGAAACTGCAGCTACATCCCCGTGCCTTTGTTTGGTTATGGAGTCTTTTATTCAAACAAGCTACTAAAAAACAATCTGCGAACTAAAAATTAAATGCTCAAACTATGAGCTTATTCGCCTACTCCTAACCAACATAAGTACAACTTCTCACGTAACATGAAATTGCCAATACAACCAAGAAAGTAGGTGTCTGACAACATAACCTTTCTCTTTGCAGCTGAATAAAAGAACACAGAAATACAAAGATTTTTTAAGCGGAAATTGAATGGTAAGCTTATACTTACCGTTGTAACTTGATTAAATGACAAATGTTGTAACATTTAAGACCTCTAGGCAAACTAACTCCATGCAAGTGGCCAATGGATATTGAAAATCATGATGCATGTTCAGTTCATACCAAAAACCTAGAAGCTTCTTTGTGATTTCAATCTAATATCTCTTTAAAACATATGCTTCACAATTGTCATAGACTAGGTCACTACTAAGAAGTTCCATCTGTATCATTGTAGAACTCTGCTCCTCCTCATCAGGAGATTTATCAGAGATGGGTTGTTCTTTAAAAATTCCTAAAACTTGAACTTCAAAATCCACCATTTCATGAGATCCTTGGGAGATTGACTGCATAATAGTAGCCTGATCTATGCCAACTTTTGGAGAATCAATATCATCATAAAAAACACTGTTAGAGATATCTGATATAATGTCAAATGTTTCTACAAAATCCTGATCAACTTTTTTGTCATGAGAACAATCAATAAAAATTTCCTCCTAAACATAAAAACTAGAGAAGATTTCACAAGGGGATGACTCTTCTCCCACTTGTTTAACATCGACATCCTTCTCATTCATACTACTAGAGGAAACAACTATATACTTATGCATATATAAATCAAACTCCTCACAATAATTTTCAAAAAGAAAATCAGTTGGAAAAAACCTTTTACAATGATCGTTAAATGATGCATGGAACTCTTTCAGTGAAGAGATGCTAGCAAGATGCAAGGATCGGTACCATTCACTAGAATCTCCCTATTATGAGTACATGAACATATTCATTAATACATCTTCATGATGTATACCCAACTGATGCATGCTCTCATGGAATTCAAGCAAATGATTTGTAGGGTTATTATCTTTATCTTCTCTAAATCTAGGCAAGTACTCACCCCACTCATCTATAGTAGGAACAATATTTGAAAAAACAGGAACAAGAGATAAATTAAAAGGAGAAAAACTCTGAGCCAAGATGGCTTCTGTCTGAAAATATAACTTCTTAAAACTGTGGAGTCGCCACTGGATTCTTTAACCATGGAGTCACTAGGTGAATGATATGTAATCTGAATATGTCTGGTCTTTGTTCACCATCAAATATCAAATATGATCATTTTTGTTCTCCCAAGGAAATATATCTCGTTACTCCATTCCCCGACAGTGACTCCAGAAGATGTTGGTCCTAAAGTCTGCACCTGACTACTAAAGGGCAGAGCTAGGCCACCTCAATTTTAGAATGGTTGGTTTTTAATTTTTTGTTGTTTAGTTAGAGGATTGGTTTTACCAAGGCAAGAGTGTGGTTTGGTCAGAAAATGATAAGGATGAGGGTCCTCCTTGGATGGTGGCACACTAATGACATAAAAGTGAAATAATAGAGGTGAAAACAAAGGGAAACAACAAACCACTCAATGAATAATCTGCTACAAGAAGTTCAATACTTAAAATATCATTTCAAGACATTAAACATGTATCAAAAACACAATTACTTCCACAGGTTGCAATAAAAACAAATATTCATCAAAGAATAGCTATTATCACAGGTTGCATATTAATAAAGACAAGTTATACAGTAGCTGACGGAAAAGAAATGTACTTCGCACAAATCAAAACTGCATTCAATACAAGAAACACATACGAATTTGGACACAAACACACTATCATCAATAATATATTCACTAGGTAGAGAGCTTTAGTCCATGCGCAAAATGGGTCCAAGTAGTTGTTGTATTGATCTCTTTTCCCCCAAAACTCCCCCTTCCCTCAAAACATACAGAAATTGCATATTTATTAGAAATGAAAAGACCCTCAAACAGTGTAGAACTGGGGCTTAACTCTACCACATCTGTCGTTAACCAACTTATTAACTTCACTAGACACTGGCTGGAGTATCTTAATGTATACTTTGATCCTGAATTAAATAAAAAGGAGTGGTTCTCATCACACAAAAATACCATTGATTATGCCTTAATCTAAAAGAATCTTGCAATTAAATAACTGAAAACTGCTACTGGCAATGATATAATATTGATGCATGTGTTGGAGCGAACTAAGATCTGACAGAAATGACCAAGAGTGATAGAACTGAGTTATGTATCGATCATGGCATGCACTCACGCTGTTGGATTCCACTAGAGATAACTGGAAGTGTGGCCATGTATTTTCCCCACTTATATTTTGAGGACAGAAGGAAGTCGTGTTGCGCTTTTCTGGAGTCTCGATGTGCATTTTCCCCATTCTTGGTTTGGAACCCTTTTTAAACCTTTCAAATATGAAATAAATGCGGGTGATCCACTTCGGAAATTAGGCATTTAGAGGTTTCAAAGCATAGAGGATGCATATCCTTCGGAGGACAGAACCCTCAGAGTTGTTAACCAACAATAATCACTTATTAACCAGAGATTACCTTTAACCTTCATCATTTTGGGACTTCGAGACTCCGACTCTTCTGGGTTTAGGAGTTTCTGAGTGCAAAGTATGAACATTTCCTAGATGGCCGAACTCCCAGAGTGACGTGGTGACCTGACGTCATATCATCGACGTGTAATGAAAAGAGAGGGACATGTGTCAGCTAGAATTAGCACGGATGATGCAATCAAAGGGCCTGAGATGAGCTCCATGTGTCATGATTGATGAGTGCCACATGTCTTTGACACTTCAACACTTCGACGTTCAGGAGTTTCTGGATGTAAAGCATGGAAATATCCCGAGGTAGTACGGTCCCGAAGTGACGTGTCTCAGAAGGAGAGTAACACACGTCACTCAAAATTTAGCAGATGATGTGCCCAAAGGTGCTTGAAATGAGTGCCATATGTCAACGTCATATGGATTCCATGTGTCCACTCCAGATGGATGCCACGTGTTAGCGCCATATGAGTGTCGTGTGCTTCAAAACTTCATGATTCTAGAGTTTTAGGATGTAAAGCATGGAAATCACCTGACGTAGTACGGTCTCGAAGTGACATGTCCACACAACATCAATGTGCCGACGTGTCATGAAAAGAGAGTGACATGTGTCACTCGAAAATGGGTGAATGATGCAACCAATTGACCTAAAATGAGTGCCATGTGTCATGACTGATGAGTTCCACGTGTCTTTGGAACTTCGACACTTCGACACTTCGGGGATATGTGCTTGCTTTCCTCCCGGATGAACGAACTTGCGAAGTGACGTGGCAGTGAGGCCCCACTCCGACACTTTATAGCTTCAACTCTTCGTTTCTTTGGCTCTTTGGGGTTCGAGAGTTTCTGAATGGGAAGTTTACATATCCCCCGAAGGGCTGAACTCCCGAAGTGATGTGTCAACATTTCAGGAATTCAGGCTTCGACTCTTCAACACTTCGGGATTCTAGACACTTCGAAATATTTGAACCAATGGAAAGTTCGGACTCCCGAACGCCGAAGTCATGAAGTCAATCGTTTTAATCCCCGCATGAGTTTGAGACTTTGAATGTGAGAGAGCCATTGATCTACGTCGATTGTTGGATCTCCACCATTGACTATTTGACCTGACTATTTGGCTTAAATTCTAAGCCCGAAATGGACTTCTTTGATTTGCTGCCTTTTCTGTGGAATCTTACTGAGCTTACAAAGGACTTTTTGGACCTGGATGTCTCCTGCACACACAAAATACTTGGTGGATCTGCTGCATGCTCAATTAGTGGAAAATATGATGACAAGTATTTGAAACTCAAACCAGAACATGAAATCACCTTTCAAGAAAGTGAAAAAGATGGTGCAAAACAAGTAAAGATGAGCAGGGGCCATGAAGCTGAGTGATTAAATAATGAAGAATAAGCTAAGTAAGCAACCACAAAACTTAGAATTGATGGATGTATAGGGTAAAGGAGGGAAAGGGGCACGATGCATACCTAAGTTCCAACACAAACTTTCGCTCACTCTGAGAGAGAATCACGAAGAAGACAAACTTCCCGGTCTGAGAAATGACCCTCCAACATTTCTTGGCAGAGATCAAGGAAATAACACTAGGTGGGACTACCTCGGGTATCCTGTATAATTTCCTTTTCAAAGCAATAATAACATTGTGAGGCCCAGACTTGTATACATCATGACGTTTCCATAAATAATGTTGGCCCAAAATAATATCACAAACTTCAAGAGGATCAACATCACACAATACCTCATCTTTGAATGGCTTGATTTTGTACAACAGGTGACACTGTTGGCTGACGCGAAGATAACTTCCTTGACGAAGCCATTCAATGGTGTAGGACTATGGTTGTGACATTGTCGGAAGGGGTATCCACTTGCAACGACGTGTCTTTCACCCACATCTATGAATGAAAGATGCGCTCGCCTTCCTCTAGCTCATCAAGTTCACCGGGCTAGATCTTGGTGGTAGCAACGATGGCACCTGGTTCCACATAAATGATCTATCTCCCCTTTTATGGTTCTGACTTAGAGTCAGAACCTACATCTGATTCAAAGGATTTTACCTTAGCCACCAATGACTGCTTTGAGCGACAATATACAGTGTTATGCTAGGGGATCTTATGGAAGTCACACCACTTCCCGATATATTTCTTCGTCTTCCCATTGTCCTTCTTTTCTTACGGCTTGGACTAGTTGTCTTGAGGTTTCCCATATTTTATCTATCATTTGTTTTGTTGGTTAGGGCTTCCCTTTCCCTGCTTCTTCTATGAGGGGTTCCTAGACCCAAACTGTTGTGTCTTTTGTTTAAGCTTCTGCTCGATTTTGACAACATATCGATAGGTCACACCCAAGGATGAGATGTCCAAAAAATCCATTTATGTCTGGATGTATCTATGTAGACCACCGCGGCACTTGAGCACCAGATGTCGCTCAAAATATTTTATACCCATCTTGGTGCGCAAGGTATGGAAGACATTGGTGAACTCTGGCACTGTTTGGTCTCTTTCCTTTCGCAGTGTAGTCCATCTTGTATACAAGTCATCATAACTTCCAACATGGTAGTATTGTTCCTTAATAAAATCCCTGAAGGAACCCCAAGTGGGTAAAACTACAAATAATGTGGATCCCTCTATTTCCTTTTGCTCACAAAAAGTCTCCCACCAATCTTTGACATGGGGGATGACCTTGAGGAGCACAAATGTAATATTTTCTCTATCAAAAAAGTTTTGGACAGAAAAATATCCTTCTAAAAGGTTTAACCATTTATCTACGACATACGCATCTATTTTAACTTCAAATATAGGAATATAAAAATTGATCTTTACCTTGAAGGGGGCGACACCTCCACTTGAGGTGGATGCTTCACTTTTTGGCAACTGTCGAAGGATTTGTGCAAAGTTGTCCATCATCTCATTCCTCTATCATTCAAGGGATTCCTCGAGAAACATTTTTAAAGGATCTCATGTCCCGTCATATCTCTTTTCACCCACCATGGATGGTTTCTTGGGTGTGTGAGAGCAGTTTTCCTCAAGAGAAACAAGCTCTAGACCCAACTCTCTATACCTTGACCGCGTCAGGGACATGCATAAAAAAATGACAAGGAGCAGACCGCTCTGATACCACTGATCTGAATTTATGAGTGGAACGAAATGAAACCACATATTTGTAATATTAACACAGAGAAACATTGAAAAATAACAGAGATACAATAAAAATTGACTTCTATTCAATAAGAAATATGTTGAAAACTGTAAAATGCAGACTGAAAACAAGCTTGCTAGAATGGTGGCAGCTTATCTTTGAGAAGGGATGTGACAACTATGCTCATTCGCAAGAATATGAGTACAATGAGGATCCAAAGGAATTTTTACAATAAACATGAATTCCAAAACTCTAGATATACAAAAACCTAACCCTAGGAGATGAAGCACCAAAAGTCATGTGGGCCTCGTTGGGGTAAGTTAGTACTTCAACTTCCCAGGGTTGTAACTTTTGCATACAATTTTCGTTTAGGGCATACAATAGCTCTTTGGAAAGGTATTGATGAGGATATTCATTTAGGGGGATTAACTAATATATTTAAGCATGATTGAGGTTCTCAATAATGAAAAAATGTCGTTTAGGCCCTCAAAATTGTCCCGAAAGTTGGGGACCCGAAAAACTGCTAAAAATAGTAAGTTTCCAAAAAACTATTTTGAGCTGGTTGGAAAAGGTGGGTGGCAATTGAGATGATCCTGGATCATTGGGGATATAAAATCCACTAGGGAAGGCTTCCTAAGCCAGAATAAGGTCTAACCAACATGATAAAACTCATGTCAGGGTTCCAACTACTGCAACTAGCCTACAACCTCTCGTTTCCCACAATCCGTCCCACCCTGGGAAGTGTGCGCCTTATTTTCTTAACGGTCCTTTGGATACCCCACTTCCCTTTCATGGCTTCAACAATAGGCTAGATAGAAAGTCTCATAGCTCTATATCCATTTCCAATTGCACAAGGAAATAAATTCCCATAATTTATCTCACCTGGAGAGATTTCTCATTAGCTTAAGAACCTGGTTCTTTGGTCTAATTCCCACATGATTGACAACCTTCTTCTTCAACCCAAACCCCCAAGGAATTACTGGGTATAATCAACTCCAAAAATATCGAGTACATGTACGGTTATGGATGGAAAGATTTGCGTGAATTATTGGTAAGAATGGCAAGAACGATTGAAATTACACTAAGTTCCCATAAAATATTTTCATTCCATTAACTTGACACTTGTCACCTTGTGAACTAGCTTTGGATCCACTTGGTGACTTGTCCCCAACCTTTAGGGACTTAGGATAAAATCATTACATGAATTTATACTTTAGGAATAATATTATATTATTCCCTTGGCGTAAGCCCTCTTCCTAGACCCTTAGGCCCCCTTCCCTCTGATGTGGGGTTATATCCCCCCATACTCTTTCATCGGACTAGGTATGCAACATTGATATATTTTATTAATATCATCGTCTATGATTACATTTTACAATGATAGGCTCACTGGAATTTTAGCATATAGGCTCTTTGGCCTAATCACATAGGCACTATGGCCTCATAACACATATAAAAAGACACTCTAGCTTGAAATATCCTGGCTCACTAGCCTATATGTACATTAAAATTGGGGTTCTACCTAGGGGTATTACATTCCCCTCCCCCTTATTTATGCACTGTCCTTAGTGAATTATATACACATGTACAAGAAAAATGCTTCAAAAATATTCAAAATGATGCAGGTACTCTTCTTGCATGGCATCCTCATGCTCTGAGATTGCATCTTCAGGAATGTAATAGGTCCACTGGACCTTTAGTATCCCGATTGATCTATTCTAGAGAAAATTGAATTTACAATCCAATATGCACATCAGATGAACTTGGAAGTCGCCTTCTTTCTCCACCCGAATCACATTCCAATCAATTACATGATTAACAACAGGTTCATTCTTTTTAATAAAAGAAACATGGAATACATTATGAATGCACATGGATGCAGGGAGTGCAAGCATGTATGAAACATGACCAATCCTCTCTAGGATTTCAAGTGGTCCCCAATATCTAGCTCCAATATTTGAATATTTTCCCAACTTCAGGGAACTTCTCTTGGCCTTCACTTTTAATAACACATGGTTGGCCTTCACTTTTAATAACACATGGTTACCCACTTTAAACTCTCTATGAGTTCTTCCCTTATATGTATAGTTTTTTTCCTGTCTTGGGAAGCCTTTAAACTATGATTTATCTTCACCATTTGTTCTTCCATTTCCATGATCAATTATGGCCCAACAACCACTCTATCTACTGGGTTGTTCCAGCTCACTGGTGTATTGCACTTTCAGACATATAATGCTTCAAATGGGCTCATATTTAAAACCACATGATATCCATTATTATAAGCAAACTATACTAAATGTAGACAATCTTCCCAATTTGATGTTTTAGCCATCACATAAATCCTCATCATATCCTTAATCACATAATTTACCCTCTTTTCTTTTCCATATGACTATGGATGTTATGTTGTGCTAAATTTTAGATTTGTCCCAAATCCTTTAAATAATCCCTTCCAAAATTTGATATAAATTTGGGATTTCTGTGAGAAACAATTGCCTTAGGAACACCATGTAGCCTGATAATTTCTCTCATATAAATCTATGCAATGTTAGATTCCTTGTGAGTTAGCTTCACTAGAATAAAATGAGCATCTTTAGTTATCTTATTCACCACCACCATGATGGAATCATACTACTTTGTTGTTTTGGGCAACTTGGTGATAAATTCAATTGTTACCACTTCCCATTTTCACTCAGAAATGGGAAATGACTATCAAAAACCAGTTGGATGTCTATTCTCATCCTTGACCTTTTAACATTCAAGACATTTGGCTATATAATTAACCACTTCTTTCTTCATACCTAGCCAATAATATTGACTTTTGACACTTGCAATTGTTTTCTGGTAACTTGGGTGCCCAACATAAGGCACATTATGCATTTATCTTAGGACCAATTTTTTCAATTCTTTAAAATTAGGGACATAAACTCTTCCCCTATACATGAGGATTCCATCCTCCCTTATCTCATACTTTTCAATTTTATGCTGCAAATTGCCTTGCTGTAATTTTTCTTTCATCTCCATATAATGCTAACATGATTTTGCAGCTTCCAAAATTATGTCTTTTAAATAAGACCTGTACATGCTAATGGTTGTAGCATAAATCTCATGCACTCTCCTGCTGAGTGCATCAACCATCTTTTTCTCTTTTCCTTTGATATGCTTTATATAAAATTCATACTCACTGAGGAACTCCAACCATCTACTTTGTCTAGCATTCAATGTTGGTTGTCCAAAAAACTATTTTAGAACACTATGGTATGTCCTCAACTCAAATATATTTCCCATGAGGTAGTGCCTCCACATCTTCAATGCGTGCACTATGACTGCCAATTCTAAATCATGAGTGGCATAATTTCTTTCGTGTTCTTTAAATTTTTTGACTCATAGAATATCACAATCCCATTTTGGGTAAGGACTCCTCCAAGCCCTTATTTACATGCATAAGTGCACACAACAAAATCTTCATTTGGATAAGCGATTCTCAAAATTCATTCACTTGTAAACAAGTTCTTCAAGTGTTGGAAACTTACTTCACAATCAAATGTCCACTCAAACTTCACACCCTACTTTTGCAAAGAAGTGATTGGGTGTGGAATCTTTGAGAAACCTTCAATAAATATTCTATAGTAACGCAAGTCCCATGGAAGATCTCATCTTTGAGACATTCTTTGGTACTGGCCATCCCTCAATAAATATTATCTTTTCTGGATCCACTGTTATCCCTTCCTCTGATATGATATTGATGCAGGAGCATCGCCAACTCATCAAGCGAGCCAACACATCAAGTGGAAATCAGCTGGAGAAACAAACCCAAAATTTTGAAAATGCTTTGGGATTGTAGCACAAGTCTTTAATGAATCCTTTATGAAGGAGCACCTTTTGTATATTGTATCAGACCTCGAGCCATACGCTCTTGTCTGAAGTAGACAGGAGGCATTTACTTTAGTTAATGCTGGTAGATAGGATTTTATTCCCAGATTAGACAGTTTTAGAGTTCGAGAGGGAAAACGGATATAGACACCCTCCTTTGTACATTGTAACATTAGCCTGAGCATAATCAAGCATTCATAAAAGAAGAGAAAGCAAAGATAATTGTATGAAGAACACCCATGTACATATTTGAATTAATAGAAGAGAGTCTTTGATTCAAACTCATGTCTGGTGTTGTTTCTCTGTGTATATTGTTTATGTGTTCATGAATGTTTGTTTTCTGGATATGCATTTGCTCTATATATGTTGTGCATGTGATTTCATGGTTTAACTTGAAGTCTGAGAGAGAATGAGTTTCAATTGTTTCTCTATCTGAGCCAGGAGATTCCTGCAAGGTGTGCAGTTGAATTCATCTGCAGGGAGCGCGTTGATGAAGGCTCAGTGGTCTAACTCTTTCTCTCATTCGCCCAGAAGTGGAATGGGTTGTTGAAGCCGTGCAAGGAGTGCGCAGGTTGAAGAAGAAGTCTCAGTTGTGTATCTGAGCAAAAGGAGCTAAGGACTACTGCTTCAAGAAGTGCGTAGAGTCTGAGGGATTCAACACTTGAGAAGTTGTTGAATGCCGAGCGCAAGGAGTGCGCATAAATTCCTCTGAAGGAGCCAGAGTGAATAAGCTCAGGAGGTATAGAACCTTTTGTGTCATCGTTGAAAGGGAGCATAGGAGGTTCTAGTCGAGGAAGGTTTCGAGCAGGAGCTGCAAGCGTAGGCTTGGAAAGCAAGTCCTTAGAAGGAACTATTAATCATTTCAGAGAAATCTCAAGGAGGAAGTCGATGGCCAGGATCTCATAGAGGATATCGACAAAACCCGCCAGCTGGTGGATCTCGTGGAAGTGCGAGGAGGCTACGAACACAACCGAACCAAGCTTGAGAGATTGGTGAGCGTTGGATCAGTGGGTGTTTTCCCGTCAGTCGTTAGATCACAGGAAAGTTGCACTGGGTTTAAGCTCTAGTGTGCCGAGAAGGAGTCATCGGGATTTCAGAGTCATCGGGTTTTCATAGGATAAGAATCCGAGGCCTTGTGAGTCTCGAAAACCCGAGAAGGAATCCTAGTTGTTGATCCTGACAGGACACGCGTCAGGCATCAGAACAATAATCAGGATTTAATCCATCGGGGATTTCAGAAGTGTGAAATCATTGTAGGTTGGAATCGCGATTCGTGATATCCCGACGGGGCGCTTAGAACCATCCATCAGTAGGGACATGTGGCGAGAGATCCTGAAGAGTCGGGAATCGGAGAATCAGGTTTCCCGGAGACGAGAGACTCGAGCATAGTGAAATCGCGATACGTGATTTCCCGATCACTACAGAGGTGTGGGCCATAGGCGCAGAGCAAAGGACAAGTGTCGAATGGTCAAGCCCTCGCTGAAGTCAACGCCAAGAGGCATCGCAAATCGGGAATCGGGGATCCATGGGAGCAGTGGATCACAACAACACAAAGGCCGATTTCCCGATGGGGAAATTCCTGATAAGAGAAAGGTAATCATTCGAGGAATATTCATCGGGTTTCGGGGATTTGTAAGACCCGACCTCGTGAGCACAGGACTTGCGATCACGCGAGGCTTGATTTCACGATAGGGTGAAGGGAGATCATAAGGTGAGTTCTGTGGGTGTAGAAAAGTCCCGATAAGGGATTTGAAGAGTGTTTCAGCTCTTCGGGCCAAAGGAAAAGAAAGTCCCGGGGGGAGCGGACGTGTCCTGGGTGGCGCGTTTGCATCAGATATGGTACAAATAATGTATTTGTCTCTGATAAAATGAACACTTTCTTAACTTTGCATACGACTAATGCTTCCTCAATACTTGTAGCACCATCCTCAAGTGTTTCTCACGCTCTTCTTCAAAATTAGATTAAATAAATATGCCATCCAAAAATACAATGACAAACTTATCAAAGTAATCTCTAAAAATACCATTCATTAAACACATGAATACAATTTGTGCATTTGGCAACCCAAATGGAACCACTATAAACTCATAATGGCCATACCTCATTCTGAAGGTTTTCTTGCTAATGTCTTCTTCTTTAATTCTCACATGATGATAGCCTAATCTCATGAGGTCGATCTTGGATAATATCTTGACATCTTTCAGCTGATCAAAAAGATCATCTATCATTGGAAAAGGATACCTGTTCTTCATAGTTACCTTGTTCAGTTGTCTGAAATCAATGCATAACCTCAAGATACCATCCTTCTTTTTCACAAATAATACTGGGGAACCTCAAGGAGACACACTTGGGCGTATATACCCCTTCTTCAAAATATATTCAAGTTGCATTTGTGACTCCTTCAAATATGGTGTAGTCATCCTGTAAGGAGTCTTGGACACTAGGGGTGCTCCAAAGATCAAATTAATGGAGAAATATATATCTCTATTTGGTGGAAAACATGGTATCTCTTTAAATACATCTTCAAACTCTTTTAAGACAACATAGTCTTCATTTTTTTACACTTTATCCTTCTCTCCCTCCTCCACATGAACTGCAAATATTTGGCATCCTTTCTCGAAGCTTTTCTTCAGCTGCAAGGATGAAACTTCTTTGATAGTTACTACCCTTGGAATAACTTTAACTATGCTCAAGTTCCCTTCTTCATCCAAGCAAGTAAATTCCTTGTTATAATAGTCTAGGACAACATGAATCTTGTCTAACCAATCCATACCAATTAGGAAATCATATGAGCCTAAAGGTATGATATTCAAATATACCTTCATGGTTGATCCATTCATGTCCATTGGACATTCCTTAACCATCTCATTAATTGTTCTTTTAGCTCCTGTAGCTAACTAAACTGGCCAAGATTTCCCAAGCTTTCTTCTTTGAAAACGAAATATTTCCACCATCCTAGGATATAGATAACTATGAATACCTCCTGAATAAATTAAAATTAAAATGGGTTGGTTGCTGATCTTACCTTCCACTTCAACCATATGAGACTGAAACTCATCTTTCTTGTTATCTAGGTATGTGTACATCCTTGGTACGTTTTTTCCCATGTCATCAACTATATCAGCTTGCTGTATATTTCGAACAATCCTCACTTTTTCTCCTCTGTGAGGGAAATATCTGTACATATTCTCTCATTCACAACCCGAACATTTAATAGGATGCTACCTTGGTCTTTGCCCCATTTTCTCTATCATTATGGTCTCCTTAATTAGAATTTGGATGTCGCTAAGAATTATTTCTGAAGAATCATGGATTGGTCCCCTTCTTCCTCTTCTCCATATTGCCTTTCTTCTTGTCTTCCCAAGCCTTTTGGAAAGTTGGTCTTCCTCTATGCTGATCATAGAGGCATTTATATCTTCTTATGTTTTCCTCCAATGTCTTTGGATCATCATACTGTATCCTAAAACTGAAAATTGATGGCATCCCACTCTGGTACCTTTGAATATTAAACTATTCATCCTTGATGAAATCAACATACTTCAACAGTTATAAAAACCTTCTTTCATACTCGTCCATAGTCATACTCCCAAGATTTAGTTCGAATAACTCATTCATCTTCCTATCATAATAACGCTAGGTTAAGTACTTCTTTTTTAAATACCTTTTGAATTCCTTCCAAGTAAGCTTCTTCTCATCAATGTGTTGCACTTGTACAAACTGGTCCCACCACATTGATGCTTTTCCCTTGAGCTAGTAGATGAAAATTTTTCCTTTTGCTTGTGAGGAATAATTGTGCAATTGAAAATACTTCCTCATGTCCAAAAATCAATTCTCCTCATCCTCATCTTTCTTGTGGTCACCATAAAAGGTAGGAGGCTTGATCTCATTCATTTATCCTTGTAGTTCATCTACCTTGACCTCCTCTTAGTATTTCTGATAGGAGATAAGCTTGGATTTTTGTGTTATTTCCTAATTGAGTGTCTTGGGGAGTGATGATGGTGACTACTGAAATTTTATGATTCTCCTCTTTTGGCATGAGATCTATGAATTCTTGACTTTCTTGATTTTGTCTCCTTGTCCATTTTCTTCTCTATTCTATCCAAGCTTTGCAACAACTTGATGTTGAAGCTATATTGATACACCTTGGCTTTCATAAGCCTCCCGTTATCATCCTTATAACTCTGAACATATATTTTCATATTATTTATTGTCTCTGCCAAATTCATGGTTTCTTGTTTTCCTTATCCATGACCATTTTATTTTGTCTTTGCATTACCCATGCTCACATACAACCCTCTTACTTCATCTTCATGGTTGTAATTCCTCTGTGCATATTCCATGACTATGGCCTCTATGCTAATTTTTTCTATTGTCTACTTGTGTCCTTAGTTCTGCAAAATGTACATGGAACAAGATGTTTTAGAAAAATAATTCAACAAATCTATAAAATTGTGCACAATTCTACCCCTTACACTAGAATTCTTCTTTTTTATTCCTTGTGAATTTTACTATTCAATTCACATTTCTAGGTGCATATATGGATTCCTCTATCCAATAAATTTCCAATGATTATCTTCTTGCTCAAATATGATCTCTGAGCAAAAATTTACAGTCATCTGAACATCATCCATTTACTCCTTTTATACACTTTTCATTATAGTACAATTAATTCCCAAACACCAACTTCTGCCACTTGTATAATTAAATATGTTAGGAACTGGAGAAACATTTGTATGAGACATAGTTAAAAAATATGACAGAGAATCCATAGAAACTCTCATATTTTCACTGTGATGTTTGGGTAAAAAATTACAAAAATATGGAAATGTCAACTTTGTCATTTTTCACCCCTTTTTCCAGACTCGGAATTTTTAGCCAAACTGACTATCTCCCAAACTGTGCAGTTTTGGAAAATTTTCACTAAACCAAAGTTTTCTGGATTGATGATTATACAAAATGATGAGTAAATATTTTTTTCCAGTTCCACAATCTGGAGACCCTTTTCCTCCTCTGAAAATCCCAAAAATCCCCCAAAAGTGGTTTGAAATAAAGGATTTTTCCCTCTTTTGACACCTCCACTCCAAAATCCTTGGAATCCGACCAATCCATTCAACAATATTTTCATGTATACTCTTTTAATACTGTGTATAAGTTTCAATTTTTGGATTACTGAGAGGGGGGATGAATTAGTAATAGAGCAATTTAATCCTTTCTCACCATCAAATGCAAGTGTTATATCAATGTAGCATTATCATCCAGTAGTTGCAGAGTAAATAAACAATTAAAAAATGAACAATCATACATATACACAGTACACCGATGTTTTACGTGGAAACCCAAAGTGAGAGAAAACCACATAATGATTTTTGTTATATGTCTTTAAGAATTACATTCATTGGAAGAACCAACTTTGTTTTTTTTTCAGCTGCAACTGAAAGGAGGATCCAACCCCCTAGTTTCTCAGGCTACAACATGAGGGAAGCTCCAACTCCCCAATTCTCTGGCTACAACCAGAAGGAGGCTCCAACCCCCTATTTTCTCAGGCTAAAACCTGAAGGAAGCTCCAACTCCCCAATTCTTTGGCTACAACTAGAAGGAGGCTCCAACACCCTATGTTCTTCGGCTACAACCTGAATGTGGCTACAACCACCTGTCCTTGCCCCGTCCAAACGCTCTGAAATAAAAGTAGAATGATGGAACCATTTGCACACTATCACTATGAGATATACTGCGGTAAACCTATACCAATCAACCTATAATCAACCTATACCATAAACAAGTGCATCAACCATGCACCAACCTGTACCAAACAACCTGTAATCATCCTGAACCATAAACAAGTGCATCAACCATGCACCAACCTGTACCTCAATCTCTACCATCAACAAGTGCATCAACCATGCACCAAATATGTACCAATCATGAATCAAATACACATAAACTATGACTCATCAGGATGTACCAACATCATCAACTATACACCTCATGTATGTGCCAACTCATCAACTACTTGTATCAACCATGTACCCAACATGTACCTCAACCATATACCAAATACATATACCAATATAACCATCGAAATTTCTCTAGCAATACATCACACTATCCATAATCAAATACCATAAACCATTACATCAAACCATGTGCCACAACCTCACTGTTATACAATCTCTATCTGTAACATACCTCAACCAAAATCCCTCATCAATTTCATCATCCAAATCTGATTTGTAACTCTATAATAGACCTGGTGTATGTGATCACATACCTGCAAGCCTTCCTCAACAAGAGACTAGCATTTTCATCAAATTTTACTATAGTCTCACATGACTAGTTTTGGATTAGTCAACAACCCTAAATTGAAATAATCATAAATATGTACCTGTAATGAATAAATATATGAAAATGGTACACAATTTTATTCAGTTTCTTTTATGCAATTCCTCCATATTTCACTACTTGTAACCTCTCAGAAAATGAGTTATAGCAAAATGGAATACCTTGTTGAATTCTGGCTTATTCTAGAGATCGAAATTGTAGAGAATTTTGCGCACAGAATATTTTTTTTATAGATCTGAAAAATAGTACAAAACATACTACACACTATACTCTAACCAATACATTTTTTCTTACTGAATTTGGATCTATTATGAATAAGTTATGATGTTTTTACCTGAAACACCTATTTTAGACTAGTTTCAGGACTAGCCACAAACCCTATTTTCCACGGAGTGTAAATCCAAAAATACAACGACCCAGAAGCTGAAATTTTTATCATAGCTACTTGGATATGTTTCCTCAAAGGCCTCCTAATTTCATGTTTTGAATCATTCTATAAAAAAATTATTATGAAAATGGTGAGATGACCTGTAAATAACATACCTTAGAAAGCATCATCAAAAGAATTTATACTCCCTTGAATTTCGGCCTTCTTTACTTCAACTTCCCTATAAATTTAAGCTTAGATATCCTTTTGTTAACTCAGTCACTTGTAGATAGTCAATATTCTCAAGTGTGATTAAAATGAAATACCTTTGCCTCTTATTTATACTTTTATGTAGCTTCATCAAGGGGTTACCTTTTAATCATCTTAACCCACTTTCCTTATTTTAGGGCTAACCCACTTCATACCACTTGTCCACTTAGTAATTTTTCCATTAACTTTATTATTTAAATAATATATTCTATATCCACTTTGACTTATAGTACACTCATCACTTCACTTTATTATTTACCTTCTAAAATCTCTTAAACCACTTTCCTTATTTTAGGGCTAACCCACTTCTAACCACTTGTCCACTTAGTAATTTTTCCATTAAATTTATTATTT
>ML778742.1:184989-203278 GCA_009831015.1 Picea engelmannii
CCACCCCCGAGCTGAGACCACGATGTTCTGAGACTCGCGTCTTCTTGTCTTCCAGTGTCCAGGAGCGAAGGTTGCAATCCTCCTCCTGCGATCACTCACTCGGCGTAGAAAATCGCCCGAGTTCCCCTCGCGTCTGCCCCCTTCAATCGTTTCAGCCGCACGCCATATCCTCTCGCGAGGTCGCGTGTGGCACGATTCCCCTCGCGTATGATCGGGCCTGACGGCTCCATGAATGGGCGGTTCACCATCCCATCCACCATTAAGCCATCCACCCACCAACCTGCGAGGCATTAGATTTGGAGCCAGCGAGCAGCTTTTGGTTCTCCGGGCCAGTGGAGTCCAAATACGGTCTTTTTTTAATTCTCGGCGGAAGTTAACACCCCTTTTTCAAGGTGCCCTCCACCACCATCGTGGTCTCTTTTCCGCACATCCCCTCTCAGCAGTCCTGCAATATAATTTCATAATGTTATTTACATTCATCGACCTTCTTCATAAGGTCCACTCACATCATTCACACTGATGAGTTTTTCCATAGTTCTCGGCTAGTTCAGTTATATTTACAACTTGGGGGAAACATGGTGTTACATAGGAATACAGGCATCGTCGACTCGCAGATTGAATGTATCCCCCTTGATTGGATGTCATTCTAGTCGGACCGTGATTGAGAAGCAAAGCAAGAACCGCGATGATCTGGATAACGTGAAGCATATCCCGTCGGTCTTGCCATAGTACATACCACCTTTGGCTGTCACGGTTAACCCTTACAGTATCCCACGTGAATTTGAGTACACGTTGATCACTTCGTACATCGCGAAGGGGATACGCGTAGTTGGACCCCAGTTAGGACACATCCCAGCCTTGAAGAAAAGTGACTTTAACCTTGAAGATAGGAAGAATTATGCGATACTCGCACCACATAGGTATTTGATGAAGACGACTGGGAAGAAGTCACACATAGTCTCCAAGCCATGGATAAAGGAGATCACATAATCAATGATACTGAACGTGATGAAGATCCCTCACTTTGGCTGACATCAGGAGGTTAACGCTTGCGTTGAACTCCTCTTGTCGTGATATCATGGAGGATATACATGGATCGACAAGCATGTCACTATGGCTCCGACGTTGATCCACCTCATTACAGGACTGAGCATTCAGGGATCAGACCCTCAACAGTTCTACCCAGGGAAGACTTCAGATCTCTCCCTGGCACAATGCATAAAGGAGGATTATGGAGATGTAGAAAAGGGAAAGAGAGGCTACAAGGTAGCCTCCATCCAGGATGGCACAATGCGCCTATCTTGTCAGCTTATAGCTAGAAATCTCATCAGAAAGAATTTTTCGAAATAGGTCACTGGATTCGTAGTAGACCTCGCAGGGAAGTGCGTAGAAGGAATGCAAATGAACTGGGCGAATTACCTCGTCAAAGAGATCGAGAAATATTTCCGCGAAGCACAGGATAAGGGCTATGAATTCCATTTTAGCTGGATACTGGTATTAATTGCATTCGTCACTTGGAAGATGCCGTAAGGAGTGACATTTCTAGAAGTTGATCCATCAGAGCCATTGGTTGCGAGGTTCTCCACCTTGTGGTATATGAATGACATGTTGAAGCAGTGGCAGTCGAACGTTGTCTTCCATGCATACTACCAACAACTGAAGCATGCTATTGAGGCATTTCCATGCATGACCCCGAACACATTGCATTAGTATAGGCCGCTAGCAAAGTTCCATGCAGATTGGCAATTTACTTATATCACTGCACGTAGGGATGAAAGCAAGGAGGAGTTGCAGTATTATTATAAACTGGCTGACGAAGATATGGAGGAGATCACCAAAGAATGGTCGATAGAGTTCCTAGTACTGGTTGACGATGTATAACTCTCTAGCCCTGACATCATTGGAAGCCCCTTGGTCACCCGGGTTGAGCATGCTGGGCAGAGCAACACGAAGAAAAATAAGAAAAAGGAGGAAGTGTAGAACATAGAGACTTATGAGGAGGACACTGCCTCGGAGGAAAGTGGGCCTCACTTTCCTACAGGAGGAGGGGATGAAGTAAATCAAGAAAGAGGAGGGGAAGAAGGAGAGAAACAAGGAAAAGGTGAGGTTACACCACCAAAGGATCCCCTTACAAAGGCCGAAACATCGAAGAAAAGAAAGGTTTCTCTACATAAACCCTCAACAAGAAAGAAGATGTGCACTAATAAGCCCAAGATGAAGTCCACACTCACAGAAGATAATGTAGATCTAATCATCACAGCCGTGGAGGATGCTTCAAAGGATATCTTCCAGAGATATAGAGAAAAGTAGGAGACATTGTATGAAAGAATCAAGAAGGATCTAAAGGAGATACAACAAGCCATCCATTCGAGCCGCGCAGTACCTACTGCGCCTTCTTTGTCCAAGATTGCAGAATTGGGGGATGAGCCCGCCCAATTACGAATATTAGCATATGCAACAGAGGCTCGACTTCAGCGAGTCCAAGAATAAAAGTAATAGGCTATCAAGGCCTTGAAGAAAGAAAAGGAGGTCTTAAAGCAACTTCGAGTTGCGCATAAGGAGAAAGATGAAATTCGGGTGATGTTCGAGGAGGACAAAGTGAAGATATAAGAAGAAAAAGACCAGTTTCTTGTAGAACAGATTGTGTTCAAAGAAGCGGTGACTAAAGAACTTCTCTCTATGCTAGGATTGGCATAGGAGGAACCAGATTCAGTCGAGATGCAAGTGGGGAAGCTCGCCGAAGCCATTCAATAACTTCAAGCACGGATAATGGAGTTAGAAATCCAAGTAGTGTCGAGCACCCTACAAGAAGTGTATGGAGAAAGGGAGGAATTCACTAAGAGCGCAATTAGAAGGATCAGGCCCCTCACCTCAGAATGTAAGCAACTAAGTAATCGTAGTGCGCAGACCTACGAATGCCTCATATAAGATTCCAAGTTGAGGAAAATAGAAGCATAACTCCAGGAGGCGCAACAACATGCATCCACCGTGCAAGCACATATGAAGTCACTTATTGCAGTTGAGAAAATGAAGAGATCACAGGAGCAGTGCATAGTCTAGCAACATATTACCACCATCCAAAGAAAATTCATGGAGGTTACACAAAGATTACAGCCAGTGCAGGACGAAGCCTGCACTATTTTTGAAGAGATTGAAGGACAAGGCTCACAACTATACCAAGTGGTTATGACAGTGGAAAAACGCCTGGAAGGGCCTGTTATAGAGAAAGTGATTTAGGAGTTCATTGAGAAGGAGGCTCTGGCGAAACAGCAAGTCAAGGCAGCTCGAGCTAAGCTTGAGGCCTTTGAAGCAGCGTTTCCCAGATCTGAGTGACTCAGGACGAGTCATAGGTGAGTGTTGGGGGCTTGTTGGCCCTTGACCAAGTTTTGAGGAAACATTTGTCGCATTTGACCACTTTTGGGACTTCGATAGGCTGGTCAAAGATGGAGCACCCAGGCAGAGCTGAGATCGCAGGATCTCACTTGTTTTGTGGGCTTGTGGACCGAGCAAAGGGTTTAATAGGGTTTATGTAATGGGTTATGGGATGTCGTCCCATGGTTTTACCCATGTTTAGGCCTTTTTGTAAATGTATAAATAAGTAGCTAAGCGATGTAATAAGGGGGTGTTGGCTATGTGCATACTATGTTAGTGTGGCTCAGTGAAAGAAAGTGGTTCATGTTGGCTTAGTGAAAAAGGTTGTAAGTTACTCTGTGCAACATACTGTGTAAGGCTTTGTGTTAATAAGGAGTTGGCTCTGTGCCTTGACCTAGTTTTGGGGAAGGTGGATCTAGTGCGTTGTACGCAGATCACCTATCCAGTGAGAAGCTGAGCTTTGTGGCTTTGTGCACAGGATCAAATGAATGTAAGAAGATTAAAGACTAATAAATAAGAAGAAGAAGTTGGTGGATGTAGCCCCACACTGGGGTGAACCACTATATCATGTGTCTTGATGTGCTTTATGCGATGTGATTTATGATTTATGTTGTTTATTTTCTTAGTGTTGTTTTTATAACGTATGAAGAAGAAATATAGTGTTGTTTCTTAGTTCTTAAAGATGAATGAATGCTAGATCTAATTTAATGCTATGTGCTAAGTGATTGTAAGGGCTTGATCTTGATTGATACTGCGTTGATCTGTAATAAGGGTTTAATCTGCGATGTGAATGAGACTCATGAACTAATGCATATTGTTGTCTAAGTGCTTTGTTAAGTATTGTAATCACCGATCTGTGTCCCAGCTTGGTTGTAGACACCTGAGTCCTGCAACCCCCCTACCTCTACCTCGAGTGAGACTTCATATGCTTTGCAGTTGTTTCCGAAAGGGCCAGTAGTTAGGGTTTTGTTGGTGCGTTGTCGAAGCGTTGAACCCTGGGTCTGCCCCTGTGCCAACACTCCTCCTGTCTAATATTCATATTACTTGGGATTATCTAAGCCGGATGGCTCAGAACAATTCCTTCTCTCATGTGTATTCATCATCATCTTCATTGGTAGATTCCTCATCTCTTTGAGCTCTGACTTTTTTCTTTCTGTCTTTGGATTCATCTTTCACTACAATTCCTGAAAGTACAATCTCTTGAACATGTTCCTCATTTAATTGTCCTTCTTTTGTTTCAGTTATTTTCCAAACCTTTATGTATCTGACATCTTTCTTTTTCTCTGTAGATTTTTTTCATCTCGTTTTATTGCCAATCTTGCGATCTGTTGGACCTCGTCTTTGTTCACATGTTGTTTGTGTTTTATTATCCATACTTTCTTATATCTGATATCAATGTTCTCTTTCATGGAAGTATTGATCATGCTTCTATAATCACTAGCTATGCATCCATAGTTATGACATTTGTAACATTCAATGTGACGTGGGGCCACATAGGCATTTCTTGCTTGAACATTTCTTTTATAATCCCTGCAATCTGCAACCTTATGTCCAAAATTAGTACAATAAAAACAATGACCATAAAATAAATTTTCATACCTGGGAGTGAATGATCTTATTTATGGTGTAGTCCTTCTAAATTTATGCCTTGACTGGTCATGATCATGATTGGAGCTTCTTTGTGGATTGAACATTGATGGTCTTCTTAAAGATACATCTTCAATAGTTTTCTTAGATTTTGGTTGACCATGATTCTTTCCATTGAGTACTTCTGCATAACTCTTTCTATTTTCTTCATTCTTATTTTCTAGCAACCTAGAGTGCTTCTCTTCATTCTCTATAAATGATGTGGATGTTTTTTTCTCTTCAACGTTCTTATGGAGCTTGATGATTTTACTTCTCAATGTGAATTTTTTTTATTCAAGCTTCTCAACCTCTTCTTCTTTCTTCATTATCTGAGACTTCATGACTTCTTTTGTTCTTTTCTCTTCTTCAAGCTGAATTTTTAATGTGATTATTTCTTTTTCAAGTTCTTTCTCTTCTTGACCAAACTCTGCCTCAAACTGGTTTAGATCGTTAGTTCTTTCCTTAAGATGATATTTCTATATCTTCTCTCTCATTTATGCTTCTTCCTTCTGTGCGGCTATGTTGTCTCCAAATACTTCTTTTAATATTCAAGATTTTATTCGATCTTTCTAGCTTCTTCTAGCTGAGTTCTTAAGTTCTCAATGACCTGTTGGGATTCTTAAAAAATGTGAACACTTTCCTTTTGTTTCATCAATTCTTTCTTGAGTGACTTATTTTCTTCTCTTAGTTCATCTAAAGCACTAGTCAATTCTACTTCATAATTGTCTTCCTTTTCAATTAGTTTTTCTGTCTCATTTCCTTCATGGCATTCTATTTCAAGATGTCCATGTTTTTCACAAATAAATCAAAACAACATACCTGTAGTGATTATGTACTCTTCATCTTCTGAATCTGTTTGACATGGTGAACATAATTCTTCTTGATTTATATCTACATCTTCTTGGGAATTTTCTGAATATGCGATGGGTGAAGAATATATGTCATGTAACTTATCCCAAAGTTCTTTGGCTGATGAACATTTACCAACCTTTTATCTTACTGAATTAGGTAATCCTTCCCAGATGAAATCCATTTCTATTTTTTTATTCTCCTTCAATTTCTTCTTGGCTGAAGTCTTTGCCCTTTTTGAACTATCATATCCTGTAAAAATTGATAGCCAAACATAATGTCCCTGTGCATGTAAAAATACTTTCCTCCTTTTGCTCCACATCTCATACTTTAAACCATTCTGACCATTAAACATTGATACTCCATTCTCAAAATAATCCATGATCTCCTTTAAGTGGTTAAACTGTTTCCTGAAGGAACTAACTCTGATACCAATTGTTGGATTACTGAGAGGGGGGGTGAATCAGTTATAGAAAAATTTAATCCTTTCTCACCATAAAATACAATTGTTATATCAATGTATCATTATCATCCAATAGTTGCAGAGTAAATAAACATTGAACAAATGAACAATCATACACATACACAGTACACCGGTGTTTTACGTGGAAACCCAAAGAGGGATAAAACCACATAATGCTTTTTCTTATATGTATTTAAGAATTACATTCATTGGAAGCACCAGCTTCCTTTGCTTTTCAGCTGCAACTAGAAGGAGGCTCCAACCCCCTAGTTTCTCAGGCTACAACCTAAGGGAAGCTCCAACTCCCCAATTCTCCGGCTACAACCAGAATGAGGCTCCAACCCCCTAGTTTCTCAGGCTACAACTTGAAGGAAGCTCCAACTCCCCAATTCTCTGGCTAGAACCAAAAGAAGGCTCCAACCCCCTATGTTCTCTAACTACAACCGGAAGGTGGCTACAACCACCTGTCCTTTCCCCATCCAACCACCCTGAAATAAAAGTAGAATGATGGAACCACTGTCACACTATAACTGTGAGATATACTGTCGTAAACCTGTACCAATCAACCTATAATCAACATGTACCATAAAAAAGTGCACCAACCATGCACCAACCTGTACCAAACAACCTGCAATCATCCTGTACCATAAACAAGTGCATCAACCATGCACCAACCTGTACCTTAACCTGTAATTAGCCTATGCCATAAACAAGTGCATCAACCATGCAATAACCTGTACCTCAACCTCTACCATCAACGAGTACATCAACCATGCACCAAATATGTACCAATCATGCATCAAATACACATGAACTATGACTCATCAAGATGTACCAACATCATCAACTATACACCTCATGTATGTGCCAACTCATCAACTACTTGTCTCAACCATGTACCCAACATGTATCTCAACCATATACCAAATACATATACCAATATAACCATCGAAATTTCTCTAGAAATACATCACACTATCCATAACCAAATACCATAAACTATTACATTAAACCATGTGCCACAACCTCACTGTTATACAACCTCTATCTGTAACATACCTCAACTAAAATCCCTCATCAATTTCATCATCCAGATCTGATTTGTAACTCTGTAACAAACATGGAGTATATGATCACATACATAGAAACCTTCCTCAACAAGAGACTAGCATTTTCATCAATTTTTACTTTAGTCTCACATGACTAGTTTTGGATTAGTCAACAACCCTAACTTGCAATAATCATAACTATGTACCTGTAATGAAAAAATATATGAAAATGGTACACAATGTTCTTCAGTGTATTTTATGGAATTCCTCAATATTTCACTCCTTGGAACCTCTAATAAAAGGATTTATAGAAAAATGGCATACCTTGTTGAATTATGGCTTATTCTAGAGATCGAACTTGTAGAGAATTCCCTGCACAAAATATTTGTTGTATAGATATGAAAATGTTACACAACATACTACAGACTGTACTCTAACCAATATATTTTGTCTTACTGAATTTGGATCTGTTATGAATAATTTATGACGTTTTTACCCAAAACACTTGTTTTAGACTAGTTTTAGGACTAGCCACAAGCCCTATTTTCGATGGAGTATAAATCCAAAAATACAACGACCCAGAAGCTGAAATTTTTATCACAACTACTTGAATATGTTTCCTCAACGACCTCCCAATTTCACGGTCTGAATCATTCTAGAAAAAAATTATTGCAAAAATGGTGAGATGACTTGTAAATAACATACCTTAGAAAGCATCATCAAAAGAATTTAACCTCCCTTGAATTTCAACCTTCTTTACTTCACCTTCCCTCTGAAATTCATCTTAGATATCCTTTGGTTACCTCAGTCACTTGTAGATATTCAATATTCTCAAGTGTGATTAAAATGAGAGACCTTTGCCTCTTATTTATACTTTTATGTAGCTTCCTCAAGGGGTTACCTTTTAATCATCTTAACCCACTTTCTTTATTTTAGGGCTAACCCACTTCTAACCACTTGTCCACTTAGTAATTTCTCCATTAAATTTATTATTTAAATAATCTTTTTTCTATCCACTTTGACTTATAGTACACTCATCACTTCACTTTATTATTTACCTTCTAAAATCTCTTAAACCACTTTCCTTATTTTAGGGCTAACCCACTTCTAACCACTTGTCCACTTAGTAATTTCTTCATTAACTTTATTATTTAATTAATTTTTTTTGTATCCACTTTGACTTATAGTACACTCATCACTTCACTTTATTATTTAAATAATTTCTTTTTTGCAACCACTTTGACTACTTTGACCTTTTGGGGCTTCTAGATGACTCATGAAGGTTCTCCAACTTCACATGGCCATAACTCTCTAGCCGTGAGGAGTTATGTGGCATTCCACATACCACCGAAAACGACATGACATGTACTATCCATATATAATAGAATTACCTTCAAATATATTAAAACTCATACCATTATACATCAAACAAACTTGGGTCCATTACCCAAACCTTTGTGCTACCGGAATTCGCTACCGAACTTTCTTCAAGGGTTGACATCAATGACAACCAACCCAAATAATCAACATCAATAGTAACTTTTCTCTTGCCATTAATCTTGACCCTGATCTTCAAAAACAAGTAATCTACATTTAATGAAAAATTAGAGCATAATTGGCTAGTGGCCCTCTCTAGAATTTCTATAGGACTCCTCAGTGCATACAAATCCCATAAGTTTCATCTTAATCAGAATTAATCTGCTCTAGTTATGGCCAAAATACGATTTTGGGTCTAGAGTTAGTTTTTTTTTTTTAGACTAAAGCACAATTTTTTCCTATGTGGCATATCTACTGATGTGGTTGTTGATGTGGCATTTTGGGTCCATGTGTCACTCTAAGATGATGCCATGTCATCCTCTTGGTCTACCTAGCCCTGCATCGTAATCCTTCAACACTTTCTCTCTCTTCTTTCTTCTTTTCTTTATCTCTTTTTCCTTTTATGTTGGCTTTAAATATTAATAAAATATTAATATTCTACGTCCCCACTTGCCTAACTGACATATTTCTAACCCCGAATGGGACAAGGGTACTACCTTGATTATCAAACCTCCACCTGGCACCTTGTTATTGGTCGCAGGGATGGGCATGTCCCATTCCACACCTTTTCCTTAGTGCACACAAACTTGCACATCTCGCAGATCCGATGGTGGAGATATGTATAGATCGACCGTCGAGGAGCCATGTCGCATCCCAAATGTTACCAATTTCCCCATGCTATGTGGAAAAATCTGGGAGGTGTCGCATGGTACAAGGATTGTAATCCAAAACCACTTGGTAGCCATGCGACGATGGTTTATGGTATTGGCTAAACCACCTTATGCACATAGCTCCCAGGTCAC
The DNA here is from genome assembly GCA_009831015.1 of Picea engelmannii. Taxonomy (NCBI): domain Eukaryota; kingdom Viridiplantae; phylum Streptophyta; class Pinopsida; order Pinales; family Pinaceae; genus Picea; species Picea engelmannii. The sequence goes on from ML778742.1 coordinate 194,688, forward strand.
CTGCCATCATGCCAACCACTACCAATGTGCACTTTCCACCATGGACGAGTGAATGCAGCATTCCACATCACCTCTACCACGTCATATCCACCTCATCGCCATGTCACATTGATGTCATATATGGAAAAATACCCAAAATTTTCTAGAAATACATAAATTTAAATTTTATCCCATAGCCACCTTGGAAATATGGAATTAATCTTATTGCAGCCAGTTTCGTCCCTTCACACATCCAATTACATCCACGCATGACTGATTGGCATTTATGGGCATGAATTTCACTCAAATTCGCTTAGAAATTTGGGATATTTTCCTAATTTCTCCATGGCTTCACTGTAACTCGAAAATTCATAATTCAACCAATTCTAGTCCTGAAAATACTCTTAGTGAGATTAAAATTGAGTAGTTTTGATCCCTGAGTTCAATTCCTTCAAATTCCTCATGAATTTATTCCTATTTCATGAAAATATTTTTCACAAACATGTTGCAACATCCTCATAGATTTAATTTCTATAAACGTAGGTTCAACGCTCTGTCTCTGGCCCATACAAGATTAGTGCTGAACCTGTGGCTCTGATACCACATTGTAGTGTACCCGAACACCTCCGTACCTTATGGGATGACGAGGTACTAGGAATTTCCATCAATTTCCCTATGATTTCACCATTAACACATTCAACCTTTGATACCACAATGTAGCATCTCCAACCCCAAGCTGGGCCATGCCACATAAAATTTATCTTCTCTGATACCATTTTTATACGTTCAATATGCCCTGCATATGAATGCAAATATGCAATACAAGAAACATACAAATTCATGCATAAACATATACATTTAAAGCATACATAATTAACATAACATTAAATAATACACACATTAAATAACATGTAAACACATAAAACAAAACTTATCTTTTAATGGTGAATCAACAACTCCGTGTAGACCTCATATATTCCTCCCAGCCATAGAGTCTGCTGCTCATAAACTCTCACTAGCAGGTCACCCCTAAGATGAGGCTAGAAACTCCACCAAGGAATGCTTCCTAAGCCAAACTAAGGTATAATGAGCATGCTAAAACTCATGTCAAAGTGCCAACTGCTACAACTAGTATACAACCTCTCATTTCCCATAGCTTTTCCCACCCTAGGAAGTGTTCCCCTTCTCTATTCAATATTCCTTCAACTGCCCCACTTCCCTTCTGGAGCTTCAACAACAGGCTAGAAATAAAGTCTTATAGATCTGTAGCTATTTCCTAGTGCACATGGAAATCAATTCCCAATAGTTCTCTCACCTAAAGAGAATTCTCACAAGCATGAAAACCTGCTTCTTCAATACAATGTCCACAGGTATGACAACCTACTTCTTTGACCCAAATCCCCAAGGAATTACTAGGTATATTAAAATCCAAAAACTCCCCAAGTACATGTACGACTATGGATGACAATAGTGAATGTGAGAGGGATGAGAGTGATGAGTGAATGATTAGAATGATGGAAAATTCATTGTTTCCTGACTTTATATTTTCATGTTCCCAACTTGACACTTGTCATGTTGGGAAATAACTTGTCCCCACTTGCCTCCACTTGGTGATATGTTCCCCATCTTTAGGAACTTAGGATAAAATGTCATATCATCAGAATTTAGGAAATATTAATATAATATTCCCTTGGGATTAATGCCCCTTGGCTTAGCCCCTCTTCCTAGACTCTTATCTTCCCTTTCCCTTCTAGTGGAGTTCTATCCCCCCTATACTTGTTTTTCTAGTTGTTCTGCAACATTGATGTATTTTTATTTATATCTGAGTGTGATTACATATTACAATGATAGGCTCATTGTCCTTTTATCATCTAGGCTCTCTAGCATAATCACATAGGCACTTCGACCTCAAAACATATATACAAAGGCTCTCTGGCCCAAAATATACTGGCTCACCAACCTATAAAGAATATGTACATTTACAATTGGGGATCAACCTAGGGGTATTATGTTCCCACAATGTAGTGAACCTGACCACCTCAGTACCTCCTGGGATTGCAGGGTACTGGGAAATTCCATCAATTTTCCTCTGATTTCACCATAAACAAAACCAAGCTCTGATACCACAATGTAGAATCCCCAACCCCAAGTTGGGCCATGCCACAAACTGATTCTAACTATCCGATACTATTAAATATTAAATGCTCTGCATATGAATAGATTTATGTAGTCTAACAACATAAAATGTAAGTATAAATATAACAATAGTTTCATAACATAATTAACATAAAATACATACAATAAATAACATGTAAAAACACATAATACCACTTATCTTTTCTGTAAATCACCAACTGCATGCAGACCTTAAACGTTCCTCCTAGCCAAAGAATCTACTGCTCATAAACTCTTAGTAGTAGGTCACCCCCGAGTTGGGGCTACAAACTCCACCAGGGAAGGCTTCCTAAGCCAGACTAAGGTCTAACCAGCATGATAAAACTCATTTCAATGTGGCAACTGCTGCAACTATCCTAAAAACTCTCATTTCCCACATCCTGTCCCACCCCAGGAAGTGTGCCTCTTCTCTGCTCAATAGTCATTTGGCTGCCCCACTTCCCTTTCAGGGCTTCAACAACAGGCCAGACAAAAAGTATCAGAGCACTATAGTTGTTTCCTAGTGCATAGAGAAATTGATTCACAATTTTTCTCTCACTTGGAGATAATGTTCACATGCTTGACATCCTTCTTCTTCAGTCCAATGCCCATAAGATTGACAACCTGCTTCTTCAACCCAAACCCCCAAGGAATTAATGGGTATAATCAACTCCAAAACTCTTAGGTACAAGTACGAATATGGATGGAAAGAGTTGAGTGAATGATTGGTAAGAATGGTAAGAATGATGGAAATTACACTAAGTTCACCCAATATATTTTCATTCCCTTAAACTGACACTTGTCACCTTATGAGCTAGCTTTGACTCCACTTGGTGACTCGTTCCCAACCTTTAGGGACTTACTATAAAATCATTACATGACTTTAGACTTTAGGAATAATATTATATTATTTCCTTGGCTTAGGCCCTCTTCCTAGACCCTTAGCCCCCTTTCCCTCTGGTGTGGAGTTCTATCCCCCCATACTCTTTCGTCTGACTAGGTTTGCAACAATGATCTATTTTATTAATATCATCACGTGTGATTATATTTTACAATGATAGGATCACTGGCCTTTTAGCATCTAGGCTCTCCGACCTAATCACACATGCACTCTAGCCTCAAAACACATATACAAAGGCGCTCTGGCCCAAAATATCTTAGCTCACCAGTATATATGTACATTACAATTGGGGTTCAACCTAGGGACATTACATTTCTCTTTATTTTGGTCAATTATTTAGGGGCACCTTTACCATTCTTTTTCCATGACTGATTTACAGACACAAACTCTCTCTTACCCTTTTGCTAAAACATTTTCTTGATCTTGAAAGCATACCGGTAGGTAGTTCCTAGTGAAGAGATGTCCAAAAATTGAATTTCTATTTAGATGTATCTATGTAGGACATTGAATTATTTATAACCAAGTGCCTCTTGGAGTCCTTGAAAACCAACTTTAAACACAAGGTATGGAAGGTATTGGTGTACTTCAACACCACTTGGTATTTCTCCTAGCATAAAGTTATCCATATTGTGCATTGGTCATCCTAGTTTCTAACATGGTAGAATTCTCCTTGAGGGAATTAAAAAAATCCACCAAAGTGGGTTATGTCCCAAATTGTTTAGACTCATATTCATCCTATTACACCAATAAGTGTCCCACCAAATTTTTACACCTAGATAATGGACTTAAGGATTGCAAAGGTGGTCTTCTCACTATTGGAATGTTTTTTAATAGAGTAATAACCATCTAGCAAGAAAAATTAACCATTTCTCCAAAACATTCTCATTTATCTTTCCTTTAATTAAAGAAATGTCAAAGTCAACTTGTACCTTGAAGGGTGTTGTACCTCTAAATTGATTTCTTGTTGAAGGTGCCTCTGTCACTATTGGGAGTTGTTGAAGGATATAGGTGAAATTATCCATCATTTTATTCCTTTCTCTCCCAAGGGATTTTGTAGGTAACATCTTGATGGGTCTCCTACTCCATCGTCTTCTTTTTTTCCACCATTAGAGGTAACTTGGGTTGGAAAGGGAAGTACTCAATAGACTCAGTTAGTTTGAGGCCTAACTTCTTGTACCATGACCTTGTTGAGGGTATGCATGAGAAAACAAAAAATAAAATATTGCTTTGATATATTTGATGAAAATTATGGTGAGAATGAAATGAAGATATGAATAACATAGAATATTGCAAAAATTATAGTAATACGATGGAATCCCAAATTCTATTAATAAATGAATTAGTGAAAACACTGCAATATGCATATCATAAAAATTGGCTAGAATGTCGGTAGCTTATCTTTGAGAAGAGATGTGTTATATATGATCATTAAAAAAAAACACATCATAAGAGGTTAACAAAAAGTCTAAAACTCTAAGAGGAAAAACCATCAAGATATAAAAGCCTAACCCTAAGAGATAAGGTGGCAAAAGAAATTTAGGCCTCTAAGAGCCTAGTTGATACACCAACTTCTTAGGGTTGTAATTTTTGCATATGAGCCATATTTAGGGAATTTCTTGGACTTCTATAAAGCTTATTCTATGATCTGTGTTTGTTTGTCCTAGAAACCAAAGATTGCTAGGCTATGTCAATTTCCAAAAATGAAGGAGAAGTACTTGAAAATAAGCATTGGAAGTTTAGGACTTGTAAAACTAATGAAAAACCTAAAAGGTGTAGGATTGTTTATAAATCAATGGCTGATTTGGGTGGCTACTTAGATTAGAGACGTTATTCCAAATATGAGATCAATTGTCAATGTCATGAATCATATTCCCTAAAACTAATATAAGGAATCATGGTTTTGCTTCATTCATAGATTTGAAGGACAAGAATTTCATAACACACCAGTCCATGATGCCAACTAAGTTTTGTAAGAAGGGTGATGAGATTTGAACAGTAATACAAAGGAAGTGTTCATAGATATAGTGGATTAGAGTTCAATGTGAAAAATAGAAGCTTGATAAGAACCTTTTGTATGAAGCATAAAACATTGAGATTAGTATAGAGGAATTATTTTCTCTTGTATCCCTTGAGTCATTAGCATGAGAGTAGAAGCTCATCTAATCCCTTTGTAATATACAATTATGATAATTCATTAGAGAACTAATAAATTCCTCCTATTTATTGTTGGAGTTTTCTTGCAAGGCTCTCCAGGGTAAATCATTGTGGTGACTGTGCTTGGTTTCATTTTTTTATTCTTCCATTTGATTCCATTGGTATTCTACATGTCACATAATAATACTAAGAAAAAATAGATTACGAAAATATGTGTTGATATAAGGTAGCATGCATGAATTTAGAACCAACACAATAAAGTGAAACTCATTGTAATCCAAGGTGGAAATAGTCAAGCGTTTAGATCAGTGTTTATGAATCAAGTTGGCCATAGGCTAATTGGTATCATATCTGTATCAAAGCAGTGTCTCCTTAGCCAATAAAAATCATAGAAAATTAACAATGGGAAAAGATTTGAAAAGAGAAAGGGTTGAAGAGTTGAATGCCATCAATCAACAAATTTTTGAAGGGAATAAACAACTGAGGAGAATATTGTAGAAATCATAAAAGGACAATGGAGACTTTCATTGTAAGCTCCAAACCTTGGAATAAATTCTTGTGTCCCTAATGACATCACTGAAATGTCAACAAGACTCGCTTGCCAACACCATGGTGTTCTTGGACAAGTGTAGAGATTAACACATGAAATTGGGAGAGACGATGACTCAGATGGATGATTAATAAGAGATTAATTTTCTTCAAATATGGAGAGATTACAACAAGAATTTACATCCAATGAGGAAATATTTTCAAGCTTCAAGAATTTTTTTAAGTGATGTTCCACTTCTACACAATATGCATGTACCAAGAGTGAGAAAATCATTCTAAGAAAACACTCCAAATATTTTTCTCATTTTGATTTAGTTTATGAATCATTCATAAGTTTTGGCATTCATACTAGAGGCATGGGATGCAAACGATGAAGCAGAGGCATTACAATGGGAATGCGATTGGAAAAATATGACACTTAGATTGATTGGACCTCCATTTAATTGCTAAAGGAGAATTCATTTGGGCCTCTTGGAAGTAGAAGATAGAGAAATAAATGATGCTAGAAGAAATCGACCAATGATTGACTTCTACGGTGGAGAAAATTGATTTATCTCTTACAATTATTTTGGGTAGAAGAGATCTTGAGTGTTTTTTATAAATTAGTGCATACTCCCACTAAGAATATAAATTGAATTCATTAATGAGGAAGATAGAATGGCCTTCCATCATTTTGGAAGTCTGAACAAACTTGAATAAGCTCTTAAATTTTCATAGAGAGGAGGAAAAGAGAGCCCACCACAAAGAGATCAAAGTAGGTTCATTGCGCAATGAAGGCTAGTATGGAAATTACCCATCCTGTAGTGGATAGAAGGGGGAATCAACCTTCCAAAATGTAGAAAGGAAGTCATTCATGCACAGAAGGGGAGACATTCTTCCGAAGTTGATAATCATCATGAAATTTAAGAATCCTCCTCTCATAATAGAATATATTTTGACTAGGTTCAAACGTTTGGAGAGGATAAGAATTTCATAACACACGTGTACATGATGCTAGTTGAATTTTGGAAGAAGGATGTGAAGCTTCAAAAATCAATACAAATAAAGTATTAGTGGTTGTAACAACTTGGAGTTATAATAAGTAAAATAGATTACATAAATATTTGTTGATAGAAGATAGCATAAGTGAATTTAAAACTGGCCTAATGAAGATAAACTCATTACAAGCCATGATGGAAACTAATCTAGCATTCAAACGTTGAATCAAGTTGATCATAATATCATCATCTATAAATCATCTATAAATTTAAATTAACTCAACAATATACAATACAATGAAATTATTTATATTTAATATAACTAATAACTATGTAAATTCTTTCTCAAACCATATGGACATCCTAATCTAAATGGTTTGGCCCAACCTTAATCCTCTATACACACAAACTAACCTCCCAAATTATCAACACAATAACATTCCCACATTAACACAACATATACAATTATCTCAATCTAATCACAAGGTTATCCAACCCACTATATTAAAAATATGCAACTCCTTTGATCTCATCGAGAACAATAGACTCAACAAAACGTCACACACAAACTTTATCCAAGTTATTTAAGCATTACTAACTTTATAACATATATACACTTAATAACCACACCATTCCAATCAGTCTTGGGCTATCCACTCGTATGGGTAACTTATATGTTCTCTATATGTGTTTCCTTTAAAATATTGCAAATTTGAATTTGAAAGATGAGATATATACACTTTCATATATGAGGGTGGGGATAGGGGGAAATATAGAGTAAATCTTATATCAATATTTACTCTATATTTCCCCATCCCCACCCTCACCCTCATATAAGAAAGTGTATACAGAGTAAACCTCATATAAAATTTACTCTATATTCCCCCCTACCCCAACCTCCACCTACCCTCTATACACACAAACACACAAACTAACCTCCCAAATTATCAACACAATAACATTCCCACATTAATACAACATATACAACTATCTCAATCTAATCACAAGGTTATCCAACCCACTATATTAAAAATATGCAACTCCTTTGATCTCACCGAGAACAATAACCTTAACAAAAGGTCACACACAAACTCTATCCAAGCTAGTTAAGAATTGCTAACTTTACAACATACATACACTTAGTAACCACACCATTCCAATCAACCTTGAGCTATCCACTTGTATGGGTCCCTTAGATGTTCTCTATATGTGTTTCCTTTTTAAATATTGCAAATTTGAATTTTAGAGTTGAGATATATACACTTTCATATATGAGAGTGGGGGTAGGGGGGAATATAGAATAAATCTCATATCAATATTTACTTTATATTTCCGCCCACCTCCACCCTCAAAATTTACTCTATATTTCTCCCATCCTTACCCTCACCCTCAAAATTTACTCTATATTTCCCCATCCTCACCCTCACCCTCATGAAAGTGTATACAGAGTAAACCTCATATGAAATTTACTCTATATTTCCTCCTACCCCACCCCCACACTCTCCCTCATATGAGGATGGGGTGGGAGAAATATATAGTAAATATTAATATTCATAAATTAGAAAATTAAATAATTATGTAAAAATATTATATATATATATATATATATATATATATATATATATATATATATTGATATAATATTATCATAAATTTATCTTAAACTTATTAATAAATCAATTAATATAACCCCACCTTCATATTTATAGATTATAAAATCAAATAATTATGTAAAAATATTATTTATTTTATCATAATTTTTTTATACATAAATTTAATATTTTATTATATTATAATTATAATTATAATTAAATCATTATATATATATATATATATATATATATATATATATATATATATATATATATATATATATA
>ML778742.1:203328-222656 GCA_009831015.1 Picea engelmannii
TAAACATCCCACATCAAAATTAAATTACATCACATGGTCATATCTTATTAAATATGACTCATGAGTTTATACATTACCATCAATATGTCAAAACTATCGATTGATAAATTACATAGCACGCATTACCACCATCATTATTATTTAATTATCATTATCGTGCCATGCCAATCATAATTATTTCATTACCATTAACCTCCTAGGTCGATTAGCAGGTTTTAATTACATTAACCATGATTATTGGTTATACCATGATTATTGGTTATACATGGTATAGATTATTATTAATGTTCCATGTTATCATTATTACATTAATTATTTTAATCTAATATATAATGGTGTAGCTTTTTATTAATGTTCCACATTATCATTATTTTAATGTAATATATAAAGATGTTGGTTGTTATCTTTTTATTGAAAACAAAATACATAATTAACATGCCAACATTTCAACATCCAAATCATTAAAAAAAGCAAGCATGCAAGTTTAGCAAAACATTATTCCACAAAAATGTATTCATTAAGTATTCTCCTTGGGCCACTAACAAAGAATGCAATGAATATTATCGTCTTTATTTGATGCACACAAATTATGCTCATCATTAATATGGAATTTATAACCAAGGAGTTCAATTGTACACAATCATAACAACCCATCACATCAAGGCAACCACCTCATCATAAAAACCCATCACATTAAGGCAACCATATCTTTTTGGTCATATATATTTTCAAACCATCTCTCCGTTTAAGTAAGTAATCAATCATAACAACCCATCACATTAAGGCAACTACCAAATCATAACAACCCATCACATTAAGGCAACCTTAACTTTTGGTCATATATTTTCCAAACCATCTTTCTTAAGTAAGTAATCAATCAATTACTACCACACATTTCTATGATTCTCTCTTAGGTAACTAATCAATCAATCACCACCGCACATTTCTATGGTTTTTTTAATGGCCTCCATCATTTGATAAATTTTTCAAATTCATAATTTAATGATGTTTTATGATCCATAAATATTTATGGTTCATAACTAAGCCCTCTTCTCAGGGCTAGTTAGCACTTTATAACCTTAAAATGTCCTTGAAATCTATTAAGGTTATCTAAATCGATGCTATGATGATTCCCTAGGAAGGCATATGTTTCATTAAGTATAGTTTTAATTTTATTAATTTTTTTATAATAGTAAATTGCTTATTTCAAAAAGTTTTGGTTTTGGAAATCAATTTTTCGTTCAAGTTATTTTTATGAAGTATTATAGAGAAAACATTATTCAAATTACAACTTAAGTTGTGTGTGTGTGTTTTGTTTTTCTTTCTTTTGAAAGTGGAAAAATCTATTATAACTTAGTTGTCAATTGACAATGAGCAATCTTTATTAGCTGTTATCCATGAATGTAGACTAACTCATCACATTCAGAAATCACACCACCTAAAATGCTTTGCTGGTGGTCCATAAGGGGGAATACTTTACTTCACCTAGATGCCTCTGGGTCTTGGGCCATTAACATGTTTCCTTACACCTAAGGAAGATGATCTCTTAGCCAATTAATATTAGTTTTCAGTCTTATTCTAGGACCAAAAGGTGGTTTTAACCTATATAGTATCCACAAAAAAGAAAGTTTCCTTTGTGGTCATTGTCAAGACTACCTCTAGTGTGGTCATGTGCTTTCTAGTAGCATTTAACCTTAGTCCCATACATGAGACCATATACCACCCTTGATTGTAGTTTAAACTCTTACCTATGATTAAATTACAACTTAAGTTGTCACAAAAAAAATCATTTTAATTTTAATTTTTTTTGCACTTTTTCTCGTTTGAATAGTAAGTTAGGTTGTAAAGTGACACTTTTACTTGTAATTAAGAAAACGTTTCACATAAATTTCCACAAATGCCACCGTAAAAATGTTTAGAATACTTTAGTGCATCCTATTGAGTGTTCATTGCATATGTCTATAATTGCATCACATCAAAACATCAAAACTTCTTCTATACCACCCGCTAGAAAGTCTAACATAACGTCTAATAAAATGTCTTCTTTAGAGTCTATATTGGGGTCTTATTTCATTATATATATATATATATATATATATATATATATATATAACAATGGTTTTGTCTCCATTACCTTGTATATCAAATAAAAATATATAGAAAATTAATTATTTTAATTTCTCATATGTTCAATGTAAATTAAATAAGTTATTAAATAATCATGTTTAGTGATAATCTATGCTATTGAAGCTTAAGGGGTTAGTTTAATCAATTGTTACGAATGTTATTGGTCATTTGGCTAATTACATACTCACAATTGCCTGATTCAAATCCCCTTGGGTAAGGAGCACTAATATATGTGGATGAGTTTATTAGTAATGCCATTCACAAATGTGCAGAAACATCATTTTCCTTATAAATAAATTGTATTCTTAAAATAAGTTTGTAAAATAATAATTTATTTGTATTAATAATAATAATTAAATTAATCACAATAACATTTAATTCATTAAATTCTAAATAAATTAATAATATATATATATATATATATATATATATATATATATATATATATATATAAAATAAAATAATTAAAAAAAATATTTATGAAAAATTAATAATATCTATATATAAAATAAGATGTTTTTATTGATGTCCAAATAGATGGCCGCAATAAGTAAATCAATGTCACTAAAAAATACATTCATTGTAATTACATAGCAAGAGTGAAGAATATATTTGATGGCTCCTCTATAAAAAAAATAAAAAAAAAACTATCTAGATAAAAGAAGTGTAAAACAGGTGAAAAACAAATCCATGACAAGTATAAGGATACTATCTCACATTGTTAGTCTATTAAAAGCGAAAAGAACTAAGAACCTACTTAGAAAAAGTATATTAAATAAGTGAATAAACAATACCATGACAAGTATAAAGATATTATATGAAAAATATAATCATAAATATAAATATATCTATGTATACAAACAAAAAAAGAAAAAAAGAAAAAAAAAGAATGCAACATGAAGGGTTAAGTGTCACAAGTCTCAGGACAATAATGTTTAAGAATATGAGTTTGTAAAATATTCAGTTTTGATCATTCAAATTCAATTAGCAATGTATATATGTGTATATTATGAATGGTTGAGGACCACACAATGTAATATGTAAATGTATATGGAAGGATGATAAAAATATATACATAAAATATTATAGATGGAGAAGGATAGAAAATTTGTGGGGCTATGATTCCACAAGAGAGGAAAGAAAGGGGGCTTAAGGGGGCCAAAGATAAAACATATTATTTTATTCCTAATTCTAAGTCCTTTACTTTATATTTTCTTAAGTCCTTGGACCTTGGAGTTAGTGGAGAAGTGAGGTATGTGGGCTTCTTATGAAGGTACATGAATTTTTCCGCTCATGCAAATATAATTTGTGAATGCAAGATATATTTGTCAATCATTCTTGGGGAGAGCCTTATCTCAAAGCTATGCTACCGTTCCATAACTAAAATATAATTATGGGTATGGTTGTTATGAAAACTATGTGCAAATTATTCCCACGTTCACGAGAAATTATTGTAATTGAGTAAAATCCATTACAACAAAGAATCCCTGGAGTCCCCAACTAAGAGATTTATTGGTCGATATGTGATGGAACCTTGGAGGGAAGTGAGATATCTTAAGGGACTACATGGAAGAGAAGGGGATGTCATTCCTTTGGTTGTGCAGGCTTATGGGGAAAGACAACTAGTAGATCGGGATAATTGTAGGAGTTAACAACTTGTGAAATGCTAGGAAATTAGGATGTGTGAGATGATTAGAGCCAATTATAGGTGGATTCGTCTTTGTAGACTCATAGCCTCAGCTTGGGGGTGGACCTGTTGTAGAAATATTACAGGCAACAACGAACCGATGGTTGGGTGGAACATCCTTCATTTGCAATGAGTTGGTGTTTTATTCCTAGAAGAATAAGTGTTATGGTTTATTGATTATTATATTGATTTAACATTTCTAAGTTATGAATCGAATGTTGTTATGCATGCTTGTATAAGTCTTCATCCATATCTATGATTAATTAAGCATGCCTTCATGAGACTGCATTGTCGTGTTTTCATACATTAACCAATTCATAATAGGACATTGCACATTATAGTATCAGAGCTATAAGGACGTGGGTTTTATCCTAGTTAGATGGTTAGACATATTATCAAAATGGTATTAGAGAAAGAGAACATGAACATAATTTTTTGTTTTAAGAAGTACTCAGTATCATCAATGGTGTACCAAGGGCACTGTGTATGTTACAATATGGTATCAGAGCTATTGGTTACAACATTGGGGATATATGGGCCATAAATTAGATTGTACAGGAAGAGATTGTAGTTGCAAATTATGTGTTTAATAAACTGTTTCCTTGGAAAAATTGTGTAAAGGTTGCAACTGAGAAATTTATGGGTCTGAAATCTACCCATATAATGTGAGATAAAGATAATATGCTAGTGTGGAATCATTATAAGGAAAAAATGATGAAATGATAAGTTCGACATGTGCAAGAAATTAGAAAAAATATTGAAATTTGCAAAATTCCCAATAATAGAAGAAATTAAGAAGGTTCAATTGGTTTATACGATGCAAGGGAATTGAAGTAGAAGGCTATGGAATCAAATTCCATCATAGGTTTCATGGTGGTCATGTGGAGGAAATTATAAATATTATGAAATTGGTAAAAAAATCCCAATTTTGGATGAGGTACCAAAATATGATGTGTATTGGTAGGGTGACATGGAGGTGTTAGGGTGGTTCTACGTGGAGTTAGAGTGTGCATATCACATCCAAAAGGTAACCTATCGGGTGGAAGAGGAAGTTGGGCCCACAAATGGTGGTAAGTAGTTTGTAGAGGCTAATGAGGAGATATTTCACAAGGTTGAAAAGTCTCTGCAATTTCCTTTAGGGTGATGCATGTCCCCTATGTGGTAAGTGGTTTATGGAGGAAAAGGGGCTTTTTAACCACTGACATATTATGGAGATACAAATGATCCCATCCTTAGATATTAATTGTGGGTGGGGAGATGGGATCCCCCCAGTCACCTCATTCAATAATCATGTGCCAAGTGGAGGAATTGAGGATAGAAGTAGTACCCCGACTATCACATCGATCAATGAAAATGATCCAAGTGGTGGATAAGGATAGAGAGGTACGAAGTGGCCCACAATTAATTAATAATAATAACAAAGTTATAAAGTCGAGTGGGAGAGAGATAAAGGGTACCACAAATGATTGACATGGTAGGTAAAATGAAATGGATATAACATGGTAGTGTTAGATAATGACAGGTGGACACTAGTGCCACATCATCAACCATGTGTCATCCCATGTTAGCAAGATAGAAAAATTTTGTTAAAAAAAGTCCGGAGCCAAAATTTTGTTTTGGCCATAACATGAGCAGATCAAGTTATAACCAAGTGTAATTTTATTTGTAGGTCTATGGTGATGAATACCATAAAAGTCACACTAAGGGATATTGGTTGATTCAACTCCAAAATTCCAAAAAATGAAAATTAGCGGTTTTTAATGAACATGGTGGTAATCACTAACAGAGGCCCTATTGCTAGTGAAATTTGGACAATAAGGATTAGGAGTAGAAATGAAGAAACCTAGTGGATAGTTTGACCAAATTCCAAAGGGTTTGGAGTGGAGATGCAAAAATAGGCCAAAATCAACTATTCCATGAGACTTTTTGATGATTTTTGGAGTCTTCAGTGGAGGAAAAGGGACCCAAGATCACCAATATGGAAAAAAATTCCTAGTCGACATTTGAGGTCCTTAGTGATCAAGGAAAACGTTTCCTATTGATTTTTTTCCAATTTTTTCTGTTCGGAAGATAACCATTTTGGCCAAAAAATCTTAGTTTGAAGAAAGTGCAAAAAGGAAAAAGTTCACAATTTTAGATTGATCCATAGTTGACTAGAGCATCAGATAACTACTATGGAAGTTGAAATATACTCACAATCATGATTATTATCTACTCCTGATATAAAAACTTTTGTAGTTCTCGCAAGATTTTCTTCCAGAAGTGGTAGAAGTTGGTCTCTGAATCTGATTTCACTAGTCAGAAAAGGGAAGAAACTGGACAAAATGGGGATTTCTAAGAGATATAACTTTTATCTCTAAGCTCATATTGGAGCACGAGTATAGCCATTATAAATATAATTTAGAGAGGAATATGTATGAAGGCTTAGATTTTGGATAAGTGCATCAAGATTATTTAGAAACTAATAAGAAGGACTTGTAGCCTTAATTGATAAAAATTGACAATGTGCATATTTTCCAGAATTTGAAAGAAAATGCTACATATCTAGAAATGAGGTGTCTCTAACCATTATTGTGTGCACGCTTCTTGCAGAATATGTGCTGCAATAAAGAATAAATAAAGATCATAATTGAGGAGCAACATTGAAGAGTAAACATTGAAGATGCATAGGGACCTTACAATCATGAAGAATAAGTAAAAGGTTTGAATATTAGTATGGGAAATGAAGAGACAAAATCTAACAGACACATATATAGAATTGAGCCATTAGAGCTTGTAGAAACCATGATGAGTTTGAAGATGGAAGTGTAGAGTTATAAAGTTGATAATGACAAGATATTAAAATCTTAGGAGGAACAATATCGACTAAACACCCAATTGATATAGAGTTTAAATCAATTGCTAAGGAAAATAAATAATGGATTGGATTCAAGACATGAGGAAGAAGGAAGATCTCATGCTAGGAGGGATAATCATAAAAGATCAAGGAAATCAATAAGTGAAACCAGAATTCAAAGGAATCAATATTCACCAACTCATTTAGCCAAGAAGTCATATGCATCTAAAGAGTCAAAGAGTAGCCCATAAATTTCCCTTATTAGTAATTAGAGAAGAAGAAAAAAAATAGTCATAATACATACCAACAAGGTTAGTCATCTCATAGTGTATCTAAGATGGTAGAATCCTTGGGGAAAAGGACAAGGTGGCCACTTAAATGTTGGGGATGTGAATAATACCATTTGTACAAATATTGTTCTCATAAGGGAGACACAATGAGGAATGTGCACAACATATAGGAGGCAACTACAGTGGAAGAAGTGGGTAGAAACATCCCAAGAATATATGCAACCTTGGAAAATAGAGAGGCCGACCATCAATTGAACATGATTGAGGTTGAAGGTAAGAATGAAAATCATCCTATTGTCATTTTAATTGATTCAAGAGAAATTCATTTTTACATTTCCCCTAATTTGGTTGAATTATTTCATTTGAAGAAAAGTAAGAATGAGAAATCATGGTTGGTTCAACTAGCTACTAGGACCAAAAGGAAGATTAATGAGATTGTCAAAGGTTTTCCATTAGATATGAATGGTGTTAATGCTAAATTGAATAATTTAATATAATGTCCTTTGGCTCATATGATGTCCTCATTGGAATGGATTGGTTGGATGTCCATCATGCTGTTCTAGATTGCCATAACAAGACTTTTACTTTTCTCGATGAAGAGGGAAAACATAGGATACTGAAACAAATTCCAAGACCTATATCTATAAGGGATATTTCATCCTTATAATTGAAGATATGATTCAGGAAAGGATGCCAATTGTATGTATCTCATGTGGAAGAGCTATCCAAGAGAAAAATCCCAAGTCTTGAGGAATTTATAGTATTGTAGGAATTTAAAGATGTATTTGGGGAATTACCAGGTTTACGACCAAAAAGAGATAAAGATTTCTCTATTGATTTAATGCCTTGAGATGCACTAGTATCTAATACCCAATATAGAATGAGTACACCAAAATTGAAGGAGTTTCAAATGTAGTTAGAAGAATTGTTAAAGAAGGGGAACATACACCCAAGTGTCTCACCTTGGGGAGCACCAATACTCTTTGTGAAGAAGAAAGATGGAACTTTGAGGTTGTGTGTTGATTTTAGATATATTAACAAATTTACTATGAGGAATGATTATCCGTTACCTAGATTTGTTTGATCAACTAAGAGGAGAAAAATTCTACTTAAGTATAGGTTTGAGATATGGCTACCATCAAGTAAGGATAAAATATGAAGACATCAACAAAAAAACTTTCAAAACTAGGTATGGACACTATGAAGTTGTAGTGGCTCCATTTGAATGGACAAATACACACTATACATTCATGTGTTTAATGAATAGTATATTAATAAATTATTTGGATACATTTTTCATTGTATTTGTTATCACATGCTAATTTGTATTAATTTTTCCAAAGCATCTTGTCCTTGTGCTATCTTTCCACTCAGATTTTAAAACGTTTTCACCAGCTCCGTCAAGCTCTCATCACCTAAATCCTTTACTCACTAATCATCCGCAATAGTCATGTTCTCCATGAGTCAAAATTGAAAAATATCCCAAACCTATATCTAGCCTTAATGCTTATCTAAATTCCTCGGTCCCATCACTTCATTCATTTTTACCCTTATTATCATATTCCCGTTGAAAATTAAAAATATTCCTTTTATTAAGCTTAAGCTCCCTTATCCTATCCACAAAGTCATGTGATGAGCGTTATATGCCCAAAGTCCTTAGAAAAATGGAAAAAGGTTTATTATTATTAATATAAATATTTAATCCAAGATTTAATTCATGACCTCATGTCAAGTCATGGGCACGAATCTCAATTTTTAATATTGAAAAGTCAAAGGGTGGATGGATGGCACATATCCATTTCGGGGGTTGAAAGTAAACAAAGGTAAAGTTTTTGAAGTGGTCCCGAAATCCAAACCATTGTTTTGGTATTGGAGCACGTGTTCTTATGTGATGCATTTCGGGGGTAAAAGTGTTGTGGTTTAAAACCACTCCTCCCAAGTTCTGATATAATATTGCAACCATTTATTATATGGTTTTGTTTCATAAATGTGCGACATATTTTCCAGGAGTGGTTTCATGGAATTTTCAATAAATAAAATTGTTCTCACAGTGGAAATTTTTCACAGAGATAAAATTAAATTTTACAGAGAAGAAAGATTAATGTTTATTTCTATGGAAAA
Source organism: Picea engelmannii (assembly GCA_009831015.1). Lineage (NCBI taxonomy): Eukaryota > Viridiplantae > Streptophyta > Pinopsida > Pinales > Pinaceae > Picea > Picea engelmannii. The sequence goes on from ML778742.1 coordinate 212,390, forward strand.
TAATTAAATGGGAAAATGCACGTGAAGAATTGGATAATTGTTTATCCAAGGTTTTTACATAAGTAAAAAGGGAAAATCAAGGGATATTTTCATAGTTTACCAATATGGTTTCCAAGACATGGTTTTCAAAACCACGGGAAACAAACCAATAAATAGTTTTCATAGTGAAATGGTAAATTGGGCAAAACAAGACATGCTTTTCAAAACCACGAGAAGCAAGCAATAAATGGTTTTTCAAAACCACGAGCATGAATTAAAGTATGGAAATTTAATTTTACAGGATAAAAAATATTTGGGAATTATTTTTATTCAAATATATTATTCCCAAATATTTAAGGAGAATATGGATAAATAAAATTAGATTTGAAAAAAAGCACAAGTGACATTTCAAAGAGGATGCGACAGTCAATTTCCGCAGCAGTTGAGACTTACAGGACGATTTACAGATGAACCATAATGAATTTTCAAAATTCAAAGGAGGTTATTGTCAAGCATAGACCCAAGAACATTAACCTTGTTCATTTTTCACACATGTGTCATGGATTGGAAGATTCGAAGGAATCTTGGAGAAATATTTTTTAGTTATAATTTCTTGTTCGAGACATATTTTTGTGACACGTATTACAACCATCTAGAGATGAATTTCAAGAAACTGAGAATGATCTTATCTACATAAGCAGTTCTCATATTTTACACAACTGTTATGGTTTGAGAATTACAGGTGGTGTTTTGAATCCTATTTTTTCTCGTGAAAAACAGGAGATTGGTTAAAATGTGTCATGTTCTATTTGTAACTGTTTCTATTTTGGGAAAGGGATTGGAGTTCGAAATTCTGATATGGAAAGAGAATTGAGTGATATATATTTCATTATAAAATAGTAGATAAAGGGGGGACTTTCAGCCAGGAAGGCGAAGGGACTGTGTGTAAATTTCTCAGAATGTCCTTATGAATTAATACAATAGTACAATGCTTTTGACAACCGATATTCATCACGGTGTATTCTTTAGTGTGTTTTCCTCTAGTTTACATTCATTTCACTTATGTTATTTCTTCTAAGAATAACTAAGAGTGTAACGACCCCGTCGTTACGACTACAAGCAACTCAACACAAAATATTTTTTTTTTGTTTTAAGCAGGAAGGCGAAAACAACAACAGTTAAACCACACAACTTGATGAAGAACACACTACACGTAGATTAGGCAACAAACAACAATGACCCAAAATACTAGCACATCGTGCAACTGGACGAACATGCGATAATCAATTAGATAAACAAAAGTGACTACCCGCCCGATACAAGCAAGACAACACCTACAAACTAAAGGAAAAAATAAACAATCCTGACACAATGACTTCGACGACCAGTAACTAGAACCCTCTACTGCGAGAAAAAATAATCACATTAAGGAGTTATAGAACCAAGTACCAACATCAATTACAATGAACAATACACCCACATTGGGAAGCACAAGACTCTGTCCAGGTTATCATTCACATCTATCAATCAGGGCGTGCAATGATCCCTTCATCAGGAATCATGCCTTCACAAGGCAATAGGCATGATAGTAACCGTGGCACAACATAACATATCTAGACCTTTAACCCAAGAAAAAACCCTCGTGCTAGGAGACCGAAGTATTTGTTAATAAATACACGAAGACTATACCCAAGCACCCAATCAACAAGTCACTTAGACAAGAGGTGACATCAATCAAATTAAATTGCACAACTAACCAAAGGATTTCTTGTTTTCCTATGAGGCAATCGTCTGTGGTGTAATAGTTATGACCAACCACCATTTACAATTCAACCTAAGGCACAAGGCACATAGTAACCAATTAACTGTTAAACTATTAATCGATTTAGATAATAAAACTATTAAAATCTCAACCATTAATCTTGCACAAGGCATTAAACTATTACACAAATAAACCATAAACCATAAACTGTTAAATCATTATAACTAAGTGTGAATGAGTGAACTATTACCATTTCAATTAATAAAAAATCTATTACCATTGCATCAATTAATCTATTGTGGCAAAAGTTAAGGGACTAATATATAGGACTGATAAATAAACAATTGCTATAAAAAACAATTAATTTATTGGTTGCAAAAGTCATAAGACTGATATATAAAACAATTGACATATAAAAACAATTAATCTATTTTTATTTTAGAGAAGATTCCACTTGATATATGCTTGCAATACACACGATTCTGCATTCCAAAAGGTTTTATTTAAGAGAAAATTTATTCATAATCTATGGATGTAAGAGCCACGTTTTTGCATTCATGAAAACATTTTAATTAAGAGAAAATTCATTCATGATCTGTGGATGTAAGGGCCACGTTTTTGCATTCCTGAAAACGTTTTAATTAAGAGAAAATTCATTCATGATCTGTGGATGTAAGAGCCATGTTTTTGCATTCCTGAAAACATTTTAATTAAGAGAAAATTCATTCGTGGTGATGTAAGAGCCACGTTTTCGCATTCCTAAAAACATTTTAATTAAGAGAAAATTCATTCGTGGTCTGTGGATGTAAGAGCCACATTTCAACATTCCTGAAAACGTTTTAATTAAGAGAAAATTCATTCGTGGTCTGTGGATGTAAGAGCCACGTTTTCACATTCCTGAAAACGTTTTAATTAAGAGAAAATTTATTCATGGTCTGTGGATGTAAGAGCCACGTTTTCGCATTCCTGGAAACATTTTAATTAAGAGAAAATTCATTCATGGTCTGTGGATGTAAGAGAAACGTTTTTGCATTCCTGAAAACGTTTTAATTAAGAGAAAATTCATTCGTGGTCTATGGATGTAAGAGCCACGTTTTTACATTCCTGAAAACGTTTTAATTAAGAGAAAATTCATTCGTGGTTTGTGGATGTAAGAGCCACATTTTTGCATTCCTGAAAACATTTTAATTAAGAGAAAATTCACTTACAAGAAGGCACAAAGATTAATCATTCATCAATGAATTAATCAAAGACACAGAGATACTCATTCACAAAAACGTAAGGATTAATCATTCAGAAGACACAAATATTTATCATTCAAGAACAGAGATTTATCATAAGAGGAAAACACATAGATAAGTAAGGGATAGGTAGCTGGGAAAAAAAATATCCTTCACTTATTATCCATGCACAGGAAAGAAGGGTATTTGAATCTATAATTCTTTAAACACTAGAGTGACGACCGTCGATTCGACTCTTGGCCGACTGGTCAGGCACAGACTAATAACTGAAGGGATAAGGGAAAAAAGCTAAAAACACAATTTTTTCTTCGTATTAATCAATAAAAACAAACACAGAGAATTCAATGCAATCAGAGGTTGGTTTCTCCATGGGAAATCAATTCAGAATATAGTGAGCAAGGGGATTACAAATACCGTAGGAAAGCAGGTGCAAGAAATCTCATGGAAATGAAATATTCAACCGAGAACTGAAAAATAACATGTGTAAATTAAATTTTATTGGAAGTAACAACTTTAAAAGACACACCTTAGCCAAACACGGATGCTACAGAGTTGATGTCCAACACGTGCTCTGTCCAACTCCCACTTGCCAACCGATGTGACCTCACCAGTACCTCCTGACCAATGCTAGGGGTTCTCTTCTTCCCCCGAGCCACAAAGGGTCCACACATACAATACCAGAGAATGCTAGCACAGAGATTGCCACACAACGTCGAGCTACCACTCGTTACCCGAGCTAGGTATCCCAACTCCCATAAGAGAAATTTCAGTCAAGATAAAATTTCTCCAGCGTAACATTACACAAAAAGATGAGATCTATACTCCTCCTCCTCCATCATTTTTATAGAGTTTTTAAGTAATTAGTTTCCCAAATTCTCATTAAGTTCCTTTTTCATTAATTTAATTAGGAAAAACCTCCCCCGTACACATGTCACCCATCCCCTAGTTGCACCAGAAAATCAATTTTATTAATTAATTAAATATTCCTATTTCTCTCACCCACCTAAAGCATTCCTAAAAATGCTCATCAGTGTCCCAAAATTCCCTTACACTTCTTAAATAACTTACACCTTACTTAATTCCTAGTTGAGTTCATAATTAGAAAGTTCTAAAGGAAAGATTCCTTACTAAGTTAGACATTCACTTTTTTTATTACGTTTCCCCTTTTCTTTAAGTTTCCCTTTTTCTTTAAGTTTCTTATTTCTTTTAAAAGTTTCCCCATTTTTCCATTTTAACTAAAAAAATCAAATTATCAAGTGTAGATAAAACAACCCTTTTACCCTTTTTCTGTTTTAATTAAAATTAATTTAGCAAGTGTAGATAAAACAACCATTTACCCTCTTTTCTTTTTAACTAAAAATTAATTTAGCAAATGTAGATAAAAGCAACCATTACCCATTTTTTTAAAATTAATCCTCCATTATAATTTTGACTTTAATAAATAAGTTTGAATTTCTTACCCCCCCTTCTTGTTACATGTTTATTTATTATTATTTTTTTTGACCACAAGTTCTACTTAGTCCTAGGTTTTAATTTCACTAGGCTGGGCGACATATTTTTTTATTTGGAAAAAAATGTTTTTAAATCTTACTTATCACATCATTCCTTTTAAGGCCGAATAGTTTTATTCACTTACTAGTTAAAATCACGACGTTCCCTTCAGGATGCACTAGGTGCTCCAAGGGTGCCACTCGCCTCTTTCCGTTTTCCTTGCGCAACGTTCCCTTCAAGACACACTACGTGCTCCAAGGGTGCCACTCGCCTCTTTCTATTTTCCTTGCGCGATGTGCCCTTCAGGACGCACTATGTGCTCCAAGGGTGCCACTCGCCTCTTTCCATTTTCCTTGCACGACATGCCCTTCGGAACACACATCATGCTCCAAGGGTGCCACTCACCTCTTGACTGAATTTGGTAGACGTCAAATCCCTGGAGTCAATACTTCACCAGGTGATCTTGTGGCAGACTAAGGGCCTCTAAGGAATAATGCTCCTATCTTATTGTGTGCTCCTTAGAATCATCATGAGTGACTGTCACAGTTTTCCCTCACGACATCGTGGGTCTTCTCGAACTAGGTAATCGTTAACCTACACTTCGAGCCACGACGAGAGTTATAGTAGCTATGGCAGGGTTGCTTCCACAACTCTCCCTCAATGTATCTGGTTGTCCTGCGTGACCCCTCTAATCCAGATGTGAGTCTGGTCGACAAGCTATCGTCATCCTGCATCCATCAACGAATCATGTGCACAATAATAATCAATCATCATAACCTAATCATATGTACATATGTCACATCAACAATATTCAAACCCAATAGTCCACTCCTTGACTCGATCCAAATTCCAAGGGGTATCATCTATGCCTCTGCATCCTCAATGTCCAAAGTCCTACACACTCAGGAGAACCCAGTCAATAGCACATGTCTATGTAAATACAATCAAAATAACATATCATAAAATCCATCATATCTCATAATCATAATAGAAACGACCAATAGTATAATAACCCAGATCACTTGCAAGCAAGTGTCCTCAAAGAATAAGTTCGCTCAGTGCGTGCAAGAGTGGAATGTTACAAAGAGTACATGATTGGAATTCATCCTTGATAGATGCTCCTTTCATATGGTTAATACAACTATCATGTTTAATGATTATAGGTCCATAATTCACTCTTTGTTAAGTGCTCTGATCATTGTAGTCAGCCTAATGTTATTTCTTCTAAAGTTACAATTGAGAATTCATCTTTGTTTGATGCTCTCATTTGTAATGAGATTTTCTCTTTTCTGTCTTTCCATCATATGAATACTATTTATTGTTGAAGGATATTCTTACTTTTCCTCCGTTCCCTCATGAGTACATTAGATGTATTAATATTCATAGTATATCTTAGGATTTGACCCCATTGCCCAATGTTTTATTCCTCTTGTTTGTCCTACCAACCCTTTAAAACTAAAACGAAACTTGTCCTATTGCATAATATGACCTCTATGTGCTCATTTCCAAATCCTTTTGAGTATTTTCAGTCTTTATATGTTTGAGAGAGCCCTCTCTGGTTGGAAGGGTCATAATCCAGCCTAAAGTTGGTTTGTAGGTTACCTTGGAATTTCTTTGATGCAGCCCAAAGAAATTACCGAGTGCTAACATTTTGGCGTCGTTTCCAGGGATCGAAGGTGAAATATTCCCTGGGATAAACGACAAAGTTCATATCTAAGTATTGATGGTGAAAAATATTCAAACACAGAAAGGTTGTACATCATTCACCTAGTGGCTCCATTTTCAAGAATTCAAAATTCAAAATTTTCATGGCGACTCCACTGTCCAAAGACTCATTAGCCTAAATATTTTATTGATGACTCCACTGCTTCAAGATGGATTACAAATCTGCAAGGTATTCTCCAATGAATCGCTCTCATATTCCTGAATTTCCAAATCGTATTCCTCACATAGAATGGAAAAAATATTTTCCTAAATTCAAAGATGGGAAAGGAAATGACGTTGCCTTGCACTTTATTAGATTTCACATGCACATATGTAAGCCGGGGGTTGAATTTCATGAGGATTGTTTGATGAAAATGTTTATGGATACTCTAGAAGGGAAAGAAAGATTATGGTCTGAAGATTTAAAACCAGGTAACTTAACTCTCTTAAGCATCTCCACATAACATTCTTTAAGCATTATGGAGAATCTAATCCTTCATTCTTGATGTTTGAAGATTGTTGTGAATTTTGTGAACATTTCATTAAGTACCTTGAAAATGTTTTTGGTAATGAAGAGTGTATGAATGATGAAATCATAGAATCCCTTTATGAATATTCATCCCAAAAATAAATGGTAGCCCCTTCTTTGGCCGAAGATGAAGTTGATCAATAAATTGTTGCTAAAATTCATTTTCGTTTTCCCGAACTCGATGAAGATATTCAACAAGATTTCTAGCAAGACAAAGTGCTTCAAAGTTGTCTTTCTTCCCCTATGAATGATGTGGTTGTTCAAATTCTAAGTGGCCTAGACATGGATGAGGATTCTAAAACTGCATCTATGGAGACTTCAAGCAGTGAACAAACAAATGACATAGAGTTTCAGGAAAGAAACAAAACAGTGTATGCCACTTTTCAATCAGAAATACAGAAAGATAATGAAGAGGCAGTTGTTTTATTTGATTCCTTTGAAAGTCATGGTTTTGAAAATGCATCCATGGGAACTCTATATTGTGAAATAGTTCATGTTGTTATCTTTTCACATTTGCAAGAATATTATGAGAAGGAAATTATTTCCATTCATTCATTTGAAATTCAAAATGACAGTCCTCAAGCAAATTTCCAGAAGGTTAATAAAACCAAATCATAATTGTTTGATGAACAAGAGGATATCCTTGATGCACATACTATGATTGTCATATTTGAAGATGTTCAAGAATGTATGAATGTTTTTGTTGATATGCATGGAAGAGTAGACAAACCTATTGCTGCCATTTCATTTGAAAATGTTCTCGGAACTGAAGAAATAGAGTGAGAACAACAAACACTTATGAATGAGGCTTGTCTTTCTGTTTTTGTTCATCAAGAAGAAATGATTTTTCATGGTTTTCAAGATCATGTGGCCATCCTATTACAGTCACCAATGAAGGAGGAATTTGTTTCATTCATAAGCTTAGATTTTGAATTCATTTTTTGTTTTCAGTTGCCATGTTTTACATTTGTCTACCTACTTAAGAAAAATGTGAGCAGAGGAAAATCGGGAAGCCAATTGCTTGATTGGATACATTGGAACTTTAACATCACTTGATTGATCATTCATTTCAGCATTTTTAGAGTAGATAGGAGTGTGCAAATAAGCTTATTGGTCAAGCAGTTTTCAGTTTAGGTTTTCAACAGTGTGTACATTCAGATTGTAGTGGTGTATTTAGCATTTAGTTTTCAATTGAGAGTAGTGTATAGACTGTGGTTTTCAGTGGATACTGGTGACAGGTCAGAGCAAGTTACAAACATGTTTTTGGAGCAACACAATGGATCAGGCACCAGGTCTATGAGTTCTTTTCTACCTCACTGGGAGGATAGCATCCCCATTAGACCCAATGTTATCACATGCTAATTTGTATTAATTTTTCCAAAGCACCTTGTCCTTGTGCTATCATTCCACTCATATTTTAAAACATTTTCACCAGCTCCGTCAAGATTCCATCACCTAAATCCTTCACTCGAATAATCATCTGAAATAGTCATGTCCTCCATGAGTCAAAATTGGAAAATATCTCAAACCTATATCTAGCCTTAATGCTTATCTAAATTCCTCGTTCCCATCACTTCATTCATTTTTACCCTTATTATCATATTCCCATTGAAAATTAAAAATATTCATTTTATTAAGCTTAGGGTCCCTTATCCTATCCACAAAGTCATGTGATGAGCCTAATATGCCCAAAGTCCTTAGAAAAATGGGAAAACAGGTTTATTATTATTAATATAAATATTTTTGTATTTTTATATTTATATTAATATTTAATTCAAGATTTAATTCATGACCTCACGTCAAGTCATGGGCACGAATCTCACTTTTTAATATTGAAAAGTCAAAGGGTGGATGGAGGGCACATATCCATCTCGGGGGTTGAAAGTAAATGGAGGTTAATTTTTTGAAGTGGTCCCAAAATCCAAACCATTGTTTTGGTGTTTGGGCACGTGTTCTTACATGATGCATTTCGCGGGTAAAAGTGGTGTGGGTTAAAACCACTCCTCCCAAGTTCCAAAATGATATTGCAACCATTTATTATACAGGTTGGTTTCATAAATGTGTGACATATTTTCCAGGATTGTGTTTAATGGAATTTCCAATAAATAAAGTTGTTCTCACGATGGAAAATTTTCACAGAGGTAAAAATTAAATTTTACAGAGCAGAGAGATTAATGGTTATTTCTATGGAAAATAATTAAACGGGAAAATGCACGTGAATATTTGGATAATTGTTTATCCAAGGTTTCTACAGAAGTAAAAAGGGAAAATCAAGGGATATTTTCATAGTTTACCAAGATGGTTTCCAAGACATGGTTTTTAAAACCACGGGAAACAAACCAGTAAATAGTTTTCACAGTGAAATGATAAACTGGGCAAAACAAGACATGGTTTTCAAAACCATGTGAAGCAAGCAATAAATGGTTTTTCAAAACCATGGGTATGAATTAAAGTATGGAAATTTAATTTTACAGGATAAAAAATATTTGGGAATTATTTTTATTGAAATATATTATTCCCAAATATTTAAGGAGAATTGGATAAATAAAATTAGATTTGAAAAAAAACACAAGTGACATTTCAAAGAAAATGTGACAATTAGTTTCCGCAGTAGTTGAGACTTACAGGACGATTTTCAGATGAACCGAAATGAATTTTCAAAATTCAAAGGATGTTATTGTCAAGCATGGACCCAAGAACATTAACCTTGTTCATTTTTCACACAGGTTTCACAGATTGGGATATTCAAAGGAATCTTGGAGCCATATTTTCCAGTTATAATTTCTTGTTCGAGACATGTTTTTGTGACACTTATTACGACCAGTCAGAGATGAATTTACACAGTTTTTACGGTTTGAGAATTATAGGTGGTGTTTTGAAGCCTATTTTTTCTTTTGAAAAACAAGAGATTAGTTAAAACATGTCATGTTCTATTTGTAACTGTTTCTATTTTGGGAAAGGGGTTGGAGTTTGAAATTGTGAGATGGAAAGAGCCTTAAGTGCTATATATTTCATTGTAAGATAATAGAGAAAGTGTTAAGAACCAAATATCAATATAGCATAGAAAATCCTCAGAAAAAGTACTCAACGCCTTGAAAAAGAGATAATTTCAGATAATAAGCCTCTTCAAGGGGGCAACCTCCTTTTACCCCACTTAAATGTTCAAGTACAAGATGATTCAAAATGAAAATGTCTCCTTGGTATATATAGGATACTAGGAGGTATAATTACAACTAATGACCTAAAGCCGACATAAATAAAATAACATTACTAATATAATATGCCCCGATTAAGGGGTAATGAGCCAATATTAGGGCTTAACATGCCCTTCCCCTTGAGACAAGTGTTGTCCGCAACGCTTGAGTAACTTTGGATGCTTCTGTATAAAAGAATCATCTTCCCAAGTGGAATCTTCAGCCGATAGTTTCCTCCATTTAATGAGATACTCTGAAATGGATCTATTCCTCAGCTTGCGAATTCTTGTGTCAGTGATGGCTTCAGGCTCCAATATGATTTTTCCTTCCTCGTCAAGTTCTGGCAATATAGTTTGAACTGGGATCT
>ML778742.1:226798-237311 GCA_009831015.1 Picea engelmannii
TGGCCAAGTATCACTTTTGAACCTTGATTTTGAGGTGGTTCTGCTAGACAATATTTCTTTTGTTGTATCTCCCAAGTTTCATCCCTTCTGGGTATGAAAATTTCTTTTATGTATTTCTCTGATATTTCTTCTCTGCAATGCCACAGGTCTGATCAAAATTGGATGTGCCAAGTGGTATTTATGGTAACTTCCCCACAACTTGCCGATTTTTGGCCTTACCAGGAGATCTCACTTGTATAGTGTGCCCTGCACAAAATAATTGATATAAAATTCTGAAACTCGCACCAGAAATACTACAGACTGTCCACGATCCAATGAAACTAGTCCCATGCAATTTGGATACTCTAGGAAGAGGTTATGATTGTTTTACCTGGAACACCTTCTTGAGACTAGTCAATAGGACTAGTAAGATACCCTATCTTACACAGGGTGTATCTACAAATTTAAGATGACCCATAAGCTGAAATTTTTACCACAGATATCTTACTAATTTCTGTAAATAGCCTATGGATTTCAGGGTCTGAAACATTACAAAAAAGTTTTTATAGCGAAAATTCCGCAATGACTCAGTTCAGGATGATTCCAGAACTCTATCTTATACAAGATGTATCTCCGAAATTCTAAGGCCTCAGGAGATAAATTTTGAACCCAACGTACCTTGATCCATCTACTAAATATTCTCCAATCCGTTCCTTCTGAAACATTTTAGAAAAAAAGTTATAGAGAAAATTACAAGGTGTCTCATATGTAGCAGCGAAACCCCAAGACCTTGAGCTCTGATACCATATGTTAAGAACCAAATATCAATATAGCATAGAAAATCCTCAGAAAAAGTACTCAATGCCTTGAAAAAGAGATAATTTTAGATAATAATCCTCTTTGAGGGGGCAACCTCCTTTTACCCCACTTAAATGTTCAAGTACAAGATGATTCAAAATGAAATGTCTCCTTGGTATATATAGGAGACTAGGAGGTATAATTACAACTGATGGCCTAAAGACGACATAAATAAAATAACATTACTAATATAATATGCCCCAATTAAGGGGTAACGAGCCAATATTAGGGCTTAACAGAAAGGGGGGACATTCAGCCAGAAAGGCGAAGGGACTATGTGTAAATTTCTCAGAATGTCCTTATGAATTAAGACAGTAGTACAATTCTTTTGACAACCGAGATTCATCACGATGTATTCTTTAGTGTGTTTTCCTCCAGTTTACATTAATTTCACTTAAGTTATTTCTTCTAAGAATAGCTAAGAGTACATGATTGGAATTCATCCTTGATAGATGCTCCTTTCATATGGTTAATGAAGTTGTCGTGTTAATGATTACAAGTCCATAATTCACTCTATGTTAAGTTCTTTGTTCATTATAGTCAGCCTAATGTTAATTATTCTAAAGTTACAATTGAGAATTCATATTTTTTTGATGCTCTCATTTGTAATGGGATTTTCTCTTTTCAGTCTTTCCATCATATGAATACTATTTATTGCTGAAGGATATGCTTACTTTGCCTCCGTTCCCTTAGGAGTACATTAGCTGTATTAATATTCATAGTATATCTCAAGATTTGACCCCATTGACCAATGTTTTCTTCCTCTTGTTTGTCTTACCAACCCTTTAAAACTAAAACAAAACCTATCCTATTGCAGAATCTGACCTCTGTGTGCTCATTTCCAAATCGTTTTGAGTATTTTTAGTCTTTACATGTTTGAGAGAGCCCTCTCTGGTTGAAAGGGTCAGAATCTAGCCTAAAATTGGTTTGTAGGTTACCTTGGAATTTCTTTGATGCAACCCAAAGAAATTACCAAGTGCTAACAACATTCGTGAATGAAATTATTATTTACTAAAATTCATAGGAGGAGCAAGAAGAGAACTCGAGGTTGGTACTGTGCTAAGAGAGAATCAATTGTATGCTAAATGAATCAAGTGTCTTTTTTATCAAAGGAATATCCGTAATTGACATATAATTTCAGAGGAAGGGAAATAAAAGTAGATCTAGAGAATATTTAAGCTATTAGAGGATGGAACACACTAGGAATATAATAGAGGTAAGGTCATTCATGGGGCTTGTTGAATACTACAAGAGATTTATAGAAGGATTCTCCAAGATTTCCCATCCCATTACATCTTTAGAACACAAAGGAATTAAATTTGAATGGACACAAAAGTGTGAAGAAATATTCCATTTGTTAAAGGAATTACTGACTAGTGCACCCATTCTCAAGATTGTTGATCCTAATGAATATTTTGCGGTATGCATAGATGAATGCAAAGAGGGACTTGGTGGAGTTCTTACTCAGAATGGACATGTTGTTTTTTATGAGTCCAAAAATCTTAAAGAGCATGAGAAAAATTGTTCCACACATGATTTACATCTTGTTTTCATAGTTCATGCACTAAAAATGTGGAGACACTACTTAATGGGAAGTAAATTTGAATGGAGGATAGACCATAGTGGTATGAGCAACAAAAATTAAATGCTAGGAAAACAAGATGGTTGATGCACTTAGTAGAAGAATACATGCAATGCATGTTACAACCATTATCATGTGAAAATTAGATTTGAAAACATAATTTTGGAAGTTCTTGTTTCATATTAACATTACCTACAAGTAAAATAACAATTACAACAAGAAAATATATAGCAGAAATGTAAAGAGTATAAGTTGGTAGAATATGGAATGCTTATGCATAAAAATAAAGTGTATGTTCCCGATTCTTATGAATTAAGGAAGCTGGTATTAAAGAAATGCATAATTTTCCATATGATGGATATCTTGGTTACCAGAAGATTGTTGTACTAGTAAGAACAAAATAATTTTGGCTAGGAATGAAAAAGGACATTGCTGATTACATAGACAAGTGTATGGAATGCCAAAGAGTAAAGGATGAGCACAGACATCCAACGGGTTTTCTACAACCATTTCCAATTCTAGAGTGGAAATGGGAAGTGGTAACCATTGATTTTATCATTAATGTTCCCAAGACAACAAGGAAAAATTATTCAATGATGTTAGTGGTGGATAAATTGAGAAAATATGGCCATTTCATTCCAATTAAATTAAGTCATAAGGAAACCGATATTTCCAAAATTTATATGAAAGAGATTGGTTGCATGGAGCACCTAAGGAAATTGTTTTAGACAAAGATCCATAGATTACTTCAATTTTTTGGAAAGGATTGTCAATGGTTTTGGTACAAAATTGAATTATAGTACAACCTGTAATCCACAAATAGATGGGAAAACAAAGAGAGTTAATCAAGTGATTGAAGACATGTTGAGAATGTATGTGATGGACAAGACATGCAAGTGGGGGGACTATTTGTATTTAGTTGAATTTTTCTACAATAATGGATACCAATATTCACTAAAAATGAGTCCATTTGAATATTTATATGGAATAAAGTACAGTGCTCCAATCAATTGGGAAAACATAGTAGACAAAGTAGTACTTGGACCAGAGTTGCTCAGAGAAATGGAGGAGAAAATGGTGAAGACCAAGTAGAATTTAGAGATGTCATAAGACATGAAAAAGCGTTTGTAGATAAAGGCGAGACACTAAGGGAATTTTAAATTAGGGAGCATGCATTTTTGAAAGTGAAACCAAAGAAGAGTTCTTTGAAGTTGGGAAGCTACACAAAGCTAGTAGCTAGATACCATGGTCCATTTGAAATATTGGATATGATAGGACCAATTCCATGAAAGTGAATAATGTATCACATGTGTCATTATCAAAAAAGTGTGTGCATGACCCTTACCATGTCATTGTCTGGACTTTGATTCAAGTGGATCTAGAAGGAGACTTCTCGGTGCAATGAGTGCATATACTAGACATGAAGCTCAACATGCTCCAAAATAGATTCATATGGAAGGTAAAGGTCCAATGGACCTATACAACCCTAAATAAGAAACACGGGAGTTGGAGCATGTAACGCAAGAGGCATACCGACATCTATTTTTAAATTGTGATGTATATAATGGTGATTTATCAAGGATAGTGGAAAATCTAGGGTGAGGGGAATCTAACACCCCTAGTTTTGATCCTCTAGATTAAAAATTTATATATGTGTATAAAATGAATGTATGAGGACCAAACAATGTAATATTTAAATTCACATTGAAGGATAATAAAAATATATACATCATAGTTTGCAGACAGAGAAGGAAAAAAATGGGGGGTTATGATTCCACAAGAGAGGAAAGAAAGGGGGATTAGGAGGATTAAGAGGGAAAAAAATGAAATAACATTATTTTATTCCTGAGCCTAAGTCATTTGTATTATATTTTCCTAAGTTCTTTTACCTTAGAGTTAGTGGGAAAGTGAGATACATGAGATTCTTATGAAGGCACATGGCTACTTCCACTCATGAAATATAATTCATGAATTTTGGTTATGCAAGAGATAATTGTCAATCATTATTGGGGAGATCCTTATCTTATATTTAAGATGTTATTCCATAACTATAATAAAATTATGGGTATGGATGTTATGAAAATTGTGCAGGAATTATGCCCATGTTCATGAAAAATTATTGTAATTGAATAAACTCCATCATAACTGAGAATCCTTGAAGTTCCCAATAGAGAGATTTCCAAGATGGTTTATGTTGGATCCCTAGAGGGAAGTAGGATATAACAAGGTACTATGAGACAGAGAAGATGATCCCATTCCTTGGGTTGTGCACTATGATGGGGAAAGAGAGTTGGTGGATTGAGATAGTTGTAGGACTCTTAACAGATTGTGAAATGTTGGGAAATTGGGTTGTGAGAGGATTCGAGCTGACCATAGGTGAATTTGTTGTAACATCCCACTCTTGCGCACACTGAGCAGACTTATTCTTTGAGGACACTTGTGTGAAAGTGATATGGTTCTTTATACAATTGGTTGTTTTGATTGTGATTATGAGATATTGTGGATCTGATGATATGTTATTTTTTCTAAATTTACATCAACAAGTGCTATTGACTGGGTTTTGTTGAGTGTGTAGGACTCTTGACGTTAGAGGATTTCGATGGAATCAATGGATCTCCTTGGACTCTGGATCGATTCGGGGTGTGGACTGTTATGTTTTGAATGTTTTTGATATTAAATATGTAACGCATGACTAGATATTGTGTTGTTGATTGTTATAGATGACATGTTTCATTGATGGATGTAGGCTGACGATAACTTCCCAACTAGACTCACATTTGGAGTAAAGGGGTCATGCATGACAACCAGATACATTGAAGGAGAGGTGTGGAAACATCCCTGCCACAACCTATTAGCACTCCCGCCGTGGCTCGAGCTGTAGTTTAACGATTATCTAGTTCGAGAGATCCACGATGTCATGAGGGAAGACTGTGATAGTCGCTCACGATGATTCTAACAGGTGCACAATAAGGCATGGTCCTTATTCCTTAGAGGCCGTTAGTATCCCAAAAGATCACCTAATGGAGTATTGACTCCAGGGGTTTGACATCTACCAAATTCAGTCAAGAGGCGAGTGGCACCCTTGGAGCATGTAGTGCGTCTTGATGGGTACGTTGCGCACATAAAACTGGAATGCAGGCGAGTGGCACTCATGGAGCACGTAGTGCATCCTGAAGGGAAAGTCGCTATTTTAACTATGTTAAGTTAATAAACCTAGTACCTAGAAAACTATGCCTCCTTAGGACCTGGTCGACCTTAAAATAAATGTTGTGATGAGTAAATTTAATAACAAAACATTTCCCTTAAGAACCGTCGCCTAGCCTAGTGAATTTAAAACCTAGGTCTAAGTAGAACCTTTGAACAAAAAAATAAATAAATAGACATGTAACAAGAAGGGGGTAAAGAAAATTCAAACATTAATTATTAAAGTAAAACTTTTAATGAAGGATTAAATTATTAAAAATATAAATTGTTGTTTTTATCTAAACTTGCTAAATCTGAACTAAGCCAAAAAGGGGAAAATTAAGAAAAAGGGAAATTTATAACTTAGTAGGGAATCTATCCCTTGGAACTTTCTATTTGTGAACTCAACTTGGCTTTAAGTAAGGCATAAGTCATTTAAGAAATGTAAGGAAATAAAGGTACACCAAGGAGCGGTTTTAGGAACACTTTTAGGTGGGTGAGGGAAATAGGCAAATTTAATTAATTAATAAATTGATTTTCTGGTGCAACTAAGGGATCAGACGACATGTGTACGGGGGAGGTTTGTCCTAATTAAATTAATAAAAAGGAATCTAATGAGGGTTTGTTAAAGTAATCACTAAGAAAAATCTATAAAAAGGATGGTAGAGGAGGAGTATGGACCATGTCTGGTTTGCGTAAGGTTACGTTGCCATAATTTATCTTGACTGAGTTTCGCTTGTGGGAGTTGGGATACCCATCTCAGATAACGAGTGGTAGGTCTACCTTGCGAGGCGAGCTGGGAGCTAGCATTCTCTAGTATTGTGTGTGGGGCCCCTTTGTGGTTCGGGGGGCTCAGGGGGAAGAAGAGTACCCCTAACGTTGGCTGGGAGGTACCGGTGAGTTCTCAACGGCTGGCAAGAAGGACTTGGATGGAGCACCGGTGCGGGATAGTCACGTCCGAATCTTCGCATTTGGCTACGGTACACATGTGTATATTTTGTATTGAATAATAGTTAAAATTCCTGTATATGCATTTCTCTAATGTCGAAAGAACGCATGCGTAAATTGCGAAAAAAGAATTAGTTAATTTTTTGTATGTGAATATTTATCATGGCGAATGTATGCATGTATAAATTTGTTGAAAGGTAGTTAAATTTTTTTTTCTGCACCTTCTTGGTTCACCAATATTTAGATGCAATAGGGTGCATTGGCGACTTGCGTTGTTTGAATTTATGGTATGATTTCTTCCGATGTTGTTCTTAAAGTATTTTTGGGTATGAACCTTGTGTAGAATCATGTTTTCAAACAAGCTTAAGTTCCAGTATCACGCTTGTTGTTAAAAAAAAAAACATTAGTTCCAGCAAAAACCAAGTCTAAATCTAATAAATCTTTATGAATCCTCCTATGATAACACTATTTTATTAATTGACGGATTCCAGATTTCACTTGAAAGACCTTCCTTTTTTCCCTTTTATCTTAAGCCTCATTTTCTAAGTATTGCTGCATAAACCATTTTTAGATGACATCTGAACATGGTACTAGGCTTGGCATATTAGATAGCCGTATGAAACTGTTGCAGAAGTTTTGTGATGACTTTGTCTGAGGTTCTCTGAGTCCAGTTTAATCAAGGAACACGGGAAAATTTAATTACCTACAGATCTAACTTACTCTTTATGGACTAAGCGGTATGAAACTTACTCATTTGAATGAAATAGAATTCCTGGTTTTTCCCAGCTATATGATTCGACAGAACCACAACCCTACTAGAACTTTGACCTAGACATCACTTAATGCTAAAGAATTTTCATGCTCCTACCTGGGTTACTCTAGATGGAATATACCCGAAAGTATTTAGAAGCTATGAATTGGAGACGGGCCTTCTCACTTGGCTTGAACTCTCTATGGCGGCCTCCTTAAGAAATATTGAAATATCTAGATCTCAAAATGTATACATTTATATAAACATAAGATATCGCCATATCTACGTTTAAGGAATAACACTATTGCCCAACCTCAATCTCCTGGACAAGTACCAGGAGGATTGACACAAAGTTGATCGCACATTTCTTATGAATTAGGACATGGCACACGATGAGGAGGATGGAGAGGTTCGATTACATGATTAACAATTCACGACGATTAGCTTTGAGTGATTAGAGTAATTTAGGGACAAGTAGTTCTTACTGTAGATATTTCCATTTTCTTACTGTGGTTGTTTCCAGATTTATACAGTTAATGTTTTACAGTTATTGATAAATTTATTTATACGAACTGGTGAGTTGTTAAGAACCAAATATCAATATAGCATAGAAAATCCTCAGAATAAGTACTCAACTTCTTGAAGAAGAGAGGATTTTAGATAATAAGCCTCTTTGAGGGGGAAACCTTCTTTTACCCCACATAAATGTTCAAGTACAAGATGATTCCAAATGAAAATGTCTCCTTGGTATATATAGGAGACTAGCAGGTATAATTACAACTAATGGAATAAAGTCAACATAAATAAAATAATATTACTAATGTAATATGCCCCAATTAAGGGGTAATGAGCCAATATTAGGGCTTAGCATGCCCCTCCCCTTGAGACAAGTGTTTTCTGCAACGCTTGAGTAACTTTGGATGCTTCTGTATAAAAGACTCATCTTCCCAAGTGGAATGTTCAACCGGTAGTTTCCTCCATTTAATGAGATACTCTGAAATGGATCTATTTCTCAGCTGGCGAATTCTTGTGTCAGTGATGGATTAAGGCTCCAATATGATTTTTCCTTCCTCATCAAGTTCTGGAAATATAGTTTGAATTGGGATCTTGTCGCCTATAACCTTCTTTAAGCATGAAACATGGAAAACTGGGTGTACTCGTGAAGATGCAGGCAACTCCAATTTGTATTCCATAGTATCAATCTTTTGCAACACCTTATAAGGGCCATAGTACTTTGGTGATAATTTATTATCCTTCTTGGCTTGCTTGAGGGACATCTGTTTGTATGGTTGTAGTCTTAAAAACACCCAATCCCCTACTTCAAAACTTCTTTCACTACGATGATGATTTGCTTGTTGTTTCATGCGATTCTGTGCCATGGTCAGGTTGTCCTTTAATATTTGGAGAACTTGTTGTTGATGCTCGATGTGATCTTCCACTGCTTGAACCTTAGATTTTTATTTTAGAGAAGAAGTGATGGAAGGAGGGTGGTATTCATAGAGTGCCATAAATGGTGTCATTTTTGTTGCAGTATGAAAGGAAGTGTTATACCACCATTATTCCAAGGGTAACCATTTGAACCATTGTGTTTGTTTATTAGAGACAAAGAAACGAAGGTGTCCTTCTAGACATTTGTTCACTATCTCGGTTTGTCCATGAGATTGAAGATGATAGGATGAGCTATGAGCCAATTGAGTACCCAAACAAGAAAGTAATTCTGTCCAAAAATGTTCAGTGAAGATGGGATCTCTGTCACTTACAATAATCTTTGGGCTACCATGTAGCTTTTGAACTATCTCCATGAATGCGGTGGAAATTGTACTAGCTTTAAAGGGATGAGAGAGTGCACAAAAGTGTGCGTACTTGGTTAGTCTATCAACAATCACCATGATGACACTCTTTCCTTCAGACTTCGGTAATCCTGTGATGAAATCCATGGAAACCTCCTCCCAACGCTGACTTGGGATGGCTAATGGTTGTAAAAGACTTGGGGTCTTAATTGTTTCCACCTTATTTTGTTGGCAAACCAAACATTCTGCCACAAACCTTTGAACATCAGGTTTAAGGCCATCCCAAAAAAAATCCTTCTTGACTCTATGGTAGGTTTTCAAAAATCCTGAGTGCCTTCCTACTGGAGAGGTGTGAAATTCCAATAGTACCTTTTGTTTGAGTTGGGAGTTCTTACATAAATATAAGCGATCTTTGTACCATAGTGAATCATTTTTCCATATAAATGTATCTGATGCACTAGAATCCTCCTGCAACCTTTGAATGAGAGTCCACACTTTTTCGTCATTCTTCCATTCATCCCTTTCTTCTATTATCCAATCGGTTTGGATGATCGAGATAGAACAGAAAAAGGCCTCAACATCTTCATCCTTTCTTGAGAGTGCATCTGCTACAACATTTTGCTTCCCCTTTTTATAGACGATTTCAAAATCATAACCCAATATCTTGGTTACCCATTTTTGTTGTTCTTTTGAAGATAGTGTTTGTTCCAAGAAGTATTTAAGACTATCATGATTTGTTTTGACCTTGAAGTGACTACCTATTAGGTAAGGATGCCATTTCTTCAATGCATGTAGTATTGCCATCATTTCCTTCTCATAAATGGGGTTGTGTAAGTCCTTTCCCTTGAGTAGTCGAATTTCAAAAGCCAGGGGCCTTCCTTCTTGCATTAGGACATCACCAGTTCCATTTCCCGAGGAATCACATTCCACAATAAAGGTTTTTGTGAAGTCTGGAGTGGTCAAGACAGGAGCTTTGCACATCACCTCTTTAAGTTGTTCAAAATATTTAGTTTCCTCTGGAGTCCATGAAAATGCATCCTTCTTAGTTAGTGTCATTAAAGGTGCTTCTATTCTTCCATACTGCCAAACAAACTTGCGGTAGTAACCTGTCAAAACCAAAAATCCTCTAAGATTATTCAATGTTTTCAGAATCGGCCAGTCCATCATGGCCTTAATCTTGTTAGGGTCTACCTTGACACCTTCATGAGATACAATATGACCCAAATAATCTACCTCCTTCACTCCAAATAAACATTTGGATGGTTTGGCATATAGTTGTTGTTAATTTTTCAAAATCCCACCCAGTTTCAGTCTCGCTGATTTTTCAGTCAAATTTAATTGCCAAACTCAATTTCAGCACTGTTTCAGCATATGTTACAGCCTAGTGTTTCAGCATATACTCAGTGGTGTTTCAGCTTAAGA
>ML778742.1:237411-250238 GCA_009831015.1 Picea engelmannii
TAAATGCATTCTCCAATGATTTGGGTTCCCAAAGGCGAACCTCATGTTGAACGTTATCCTTTAAAGTTCCTATGAATACATCAATCAATTGCTCATATGGAATATCTATTACCTTTATATTCAATCTTTGGAAGTTCTCAATGTGCTCGATAACTGAACCCTTTTGCTTGAGATTTATCAATTGGCTAAAAAAGGTATTTCTCCTTGTATCCTCATAGTGTGCTATCATTTCTTCCATGAAAATTGTCCAAGTGACAAGTGATTTACGAGAACAAAGCCATTGATACCATACAAATTGATTGGGTTCTAAATATAAAGAAGCAATTCGTACCTTTTGTGTATGTGGCACATTATGTAGATCAAAGAATTTCTCCATCTGAAGTATCCATGTGATTGGGTCCTTGCCATCAAACTTCCTCATATCGATCTTAGGAACGTGGTTGGTCTTCAACCCAAAGTTGGAGTTTCTGCATTTTTGATTCACTTTCCTTGTGTCCTCATCATGAATTTCATGGGATACATTTTCACTTTCAGGTGTCCTCTCTATTAGGAATTTTTTCAATCTTTCCATGATCTCCCCTTTTAAAGAATCCATCTTAGAATTTATTGCCTCAAACTTAGCTTCTGTTGAATCCATCATCTCTTGTAGATCATCTTTTGTTACTGTCTTCTTTTGTAAATCATTTATGTCCCTACGCATTTCTTCACCTTAATCAAGAGTCCAAGTAGGATTTTCTGGAGGCTTATTTTGTGTAGAAGTTCCCTTTTTTGGTGGCATGTTGGCCAAGTATCACTTTAAACCTTGATTTTGAGGTGGTTCTGCTAGACAATCTTCCTTTTATTGTATCTCCAAAATTTCGACCCTTCTGAGTATGAAATTTTATTTTTTATAGGTATCTGATATTTCTTCTCTTCAATGCCACAAGTCTGATAAAAATTGGATGTGCCAAGTGGAATTTACGCTATCTTCCCCACAACTTGCTTATTTTTTGCCTTTCCAAGAGATCTCACTTGTATAGTGTGCCCCGCACAAAATAATTGATATAAAATTTTGAAATTCATACCAGAACTACTACGGTTTGTCCACTATCCAATGCAATTGGTCTTAATCAATTTGGATACTCTAGGAATAATTTATTATTTTTTTACCCGGAACACCTGCTTGAGACTAGTCAATGGGACTAGTCAGATACCCTATCTTCCACAGTGTGTATATACAAATTTACGATGACCCAAAAGCTGAAATTTCTTCCACAGATACCTTACTAATTTCCGAAAATATCCTCTGGGGTTTAAGGTCTGAAACGTTACATAAAACTTTTGATAGGACAAATTCTGCAATGACTCAATTCAGGATGATTCTAGAACCCTATCTTAAAAAGGTTGTATCTATGAAAGTATAAGGCCTCGGGAGATGAATTTTTAACCCAACGTACCTTTCTCTGTCTAATAAATATCCTCCAAGTTGTTCCTTCTGAGTCATTGTAGAAAAACATTTATAGTAAAAATACCATTGTGTCTCACATGTAGCAACGAAACCCCAAGACCTTGAGCTCTGATACCATATGTTAAGAACCAAATATCAATGTAGCATAGAAAAACCTTATAATAAGTAATCAACACCTTGAAGAAGAGATAATTTCAGATAATAAGCCTGTTCGAGGGGGAAACCTCCTTTTACCCCACATAAATGTTCAAGTACAAGATGATTCCAAATGAAAATGTCTCCTTGGTATATATAGGAGACTAGGAGGTATAATTACAACTAATGGAATAAAGCCGACATAAATAAAATGAAATTACTAATGTAATATGCCCCAATTAAGGGGTAATGAGACAATATTAGGGCTTAACATGAGTTCATGCAGAAAATAGTTATATTGTTTCAATACTGATTATTGCAATTATCCCTTCACATAGTTCAATTGTTTTGCAACAGCTTAAATAATTAATTGTGAGCATAGAGATTATGACAACGATTTTAATTATTTCTATTTCACAAATGTAATTATTAAATATTCCTTGTTTGTGAATTCTATTTTCTGACAGTTGGTAGAGGTATTCATCACTAATTTTGAGAATCTTGGGCTTAACTAAGTCAATATTTTAATATCATGTTTATAATTACAAGGATATTTTATTATAAGTACACAGAGATCCTAATAATCAACTAGAGATTTAATTATTTAATGGTTAGAGATGTCAGAGTTCTCTAAATTAAGAATATTGTTATATCAAATTATGGCAGCTGGATTTGTGGTAGGGTATCCGTTATGGTGGTCATCCCTTAGATCCGTGATTGTTTGAGAATTGTAAGGTGCTAATCAGGACAATGCACCATTCACTCATAATTTATTCTTTTTACAACAACTGGTTGGTAGTATGAACATCATGAACGACCATTCTTATTAGTTAAATTGTTTTCACAGAGATGATCGTTACCAACAATCGTGTATGGTATTAATAAAATGTCTTATAGTTTAGAAGACCTTTAATTTCAATGATTACCAACGGTGGCGTTTTTCCTGGCTGACGTGTATACAAAATAAGTGCACACTTTACAATGTTGTTCATAAGCACCCTTACCACACACACCTTACACAGGTCGTCTCCTTAATTACAATGTGATTATTTCGGTTAGATTTGGCGATTGTCTCAACGGTCAGATGCCTGCAATTATCCCTTTGAGTATGTAGGTTGATTTTACCAAATATTTCCTTTTGAAACTATTATAACCCTAAAATGCACTAGACATGCATACTTGGCATCAGACCATCTTACTTGCTATCTTTGCCAAGCCATCACTGACCATTTCTTCTAAAAACCATTGTTTTGAAGGTGTACGCACCCTACACCACTACTGTTCATGTACACACGCTTGTTGCACCACTACAACTCGCGTACACTCACACAATATCACAAAAAATGAAAATTGAATATGGATACAGGTTTCTGGGCCGTTACTTAACTGTTTGACTGCCCATAGCCAGTCACCCCAACTGTTACTATCTCTTTTGTCCTATAAAATAAGGTGTTGGGGCCCCATTCCAAAAAGAAGCATGAGATCATAGAAACTCTGCCCATTTCAATATTCCCCCATTGTCTCAATATTTTGCAGCCACATTGTGAGTTTGAGCCAGAATCCCTTCTTCCTCCTTTGCAAATCCTTTCCATCTCCCTAGAGAGAACCGAAGAGGAGAGGAGAACGTGGAAGTAGTTGGTGCATGGTGAAGAGGATCCCATGACCAAGTTCGATGAGCAGTTCCGGTCTCATGTTGTAAACGACTTTTGTGAGATTAACATAAATAAGTACTTTTTCTGTCCTGCCAAATGACGTCTTAAATCTTTATGTTTTGTTTACATTTTTTGATTATGATGTCTAACCCACTAATCCATATATAGAATGCATGCTTGTAGTTTCTTGTTTTTCTTTTGGTGAATGTAGGTCAGCCTTGGGAGGAGACTTGAAGTCTGGAAACGACCAAGCGCAAAGGGATCTACACCAGATACGAAGTTTAAGGTATGCCTACCGAATCCCTATACTTTGTATTTTATGTATGATTGTGGGGTAATGTCGGGATAGTTGATAAAAAGTAGGAGACGTTAGACGGTTAGCTCTGCCTACATTTTAGAACCCTGGTGTAGTCCGTAGAGGGGTTTTCCCGCTATAGCAGAAACTCACAAATCGCTAATTCTTTATTTTCGACTAAAAGGAAATATGTAGTTCTAAGTAAATTATTGTATGGTGATTTACATCTCTGACTAGTATAGTTAGTTCATCTAATTAGTTCCTTTTCTAGTAGAAATTAAAAATATATCCTGGCAACTACAGATATAGATTATCCTTAAATCTTTTTACATTTTTCTATTCCATATCTAGAATTCTTCAATTTGGTATTAGTTTAGTAATGTGTATATGAGCACTTTTTCAAAAACAATAATTAAAATACTTTATTTAAGTTTGATAAACCAATTTGTGGTTATTGATTTATATACTTAACCTACTTTTGGTGTTATACTTATTTATTCGTATATTTACTAAATTGGTTTTCCTATTGATATAAAGGTAATAGGTCCTCAATGTTTATTATCATTTGGATGTCTAACTCAAGATTTGCTATAATGAAAAAGATATAAAAGTTGGGCTATAGTTTTGCAAACTGCAAATTTCTTCACTTTTAACACTTTCTCTCTTCATTTACAACTTTAAAACATTATCTTTCAATAATAATGTATGTTAGTGCCAGTGGAATTCATGCACGTTGGATTTTATGTGTGGTTGAAGGTTTGGAATTTTGTTTGCAATTTGGTCCCGAGCGCCTTTGTCGCAATGTGGCAATGTGGCAATGTGATACCTTATGATTGGGTCATTGCGCATGTTGATCGATAAGAACATATGAAACCTGTCTTAGGATCATGCGCCTTCCGATGTGGATGATGTTTTTTTTGTAAGTAAGGTTGTACTCATTTTGTAACGTTAATGTGATTGTCTCCCGCTCGCTGGGAGGGTTCTAACTACCTGTGTCATTAAAGATGTTACGTTTGGATTGATTGATGTTTCTTTAGCTTAGTAGGCGTGGTCTTGCTTGTATTGGGTGGGATGTAGACACCTCCTTGTTCCTCAGAACAATCTCCAACCTTAAGACCTTAAATGGTCAAAATCGATGGGAACCTAGGCTTGAGCGTTGCTTTTGATTCCTGGAGGTCCTAACCTTGCAGGGTAGGATGGGCGGGTAGTCATTTTTATTCTTCGTCTAATTGAATGTCGTGGGTTTCTTCCCGCTGCATGATGTGCTAGTATGATAGGTCGTTATGTTTATTGATGCATGCTTTTCATGCGTTGTGTTCATCGTCGTGTTGCGATGTTTGAATGTGTTGTCGTTATTACTTCCTACAAAAAATAAAATAAAATGTGCTTGTTATGCGAGGCTTGTAGTCATAATGACGGGGTTCGTTACATAGGGTATCAAATCCGGTTTGACCCGTGACTTGGGATCGCTATGGCTTCCATTGATTAGATACTTGATTATAAAATGTCGCTAATTAAATTGATTTGTTTTTGTGTAGGTAATCATGGTCAGAGGATGCCACAGAGGCAGACGATGGGGTGCTAAGGGAGGAGGCGTGATGCCCCCAGTAGAATCCATGCCCGAGGGGTCTAACCCCCAGGGAGATGAACATGTTTTCAGGTAGGAACAAATAGCTATGGGTGATGTGGTTGAGATGATGAGGTCATTTTAGCGGGTTTGAGGGCTAATTATCCGTTTGGATAGAGATGAGGCCAGGGCACCGACACCACCTGAGGGTCCATCGCATGCTCCGATCGGTGTTGGTAGCATTCACTGCGAAATCGAGAAGGTCAAATTTCTCGAGTTCTTTGGTGCCCCGGACGACACATTCACCGATGTATGGTTGGATAATATGGCAATGTGATTTTCACTTTGTGACTATAGATCTAACATGAAGGTCCACATGGTGGTCTTTCAACTGAAGGGGAGCACTCTTCTATGGTGGAAGACGCTCCTGCCACAATTGAACATGGTCATCGAAGATGTGTCATGGGAACTGTTCGAGGAATGGTTTCGAGAGAGGTATCTATATCAGGAATTCATTGAGTGTTAGCTCAATGAGTTCAATGCCTTGGGATAGGGCGACCGTACGATGCCCGAGTACGAGGCCCATTTCATGGAGCTTCTTCGGTATTATCCCCACATGAATACCGAGAAACTTAAGGTCAACAAGTTTGTGTTCAACCTTAATGTCAACATTCGTGCAAAGGTGAGAATTCTAATGCCTCAAACCTTGAATGATGTTGTCCATAAGGCCCTCATAGGAGAGGAGGAGCTTATCAGCGAGGGTCAGAGCAGGATTCCAATGAGACTAGCGGTACATGTGTCATCTGGTGCACAACAACATTAGTCACTAGCTAGACATTCACCAGGATATCGTGGAATCTAGAGAGGATCCACTTTCTCTACACCTTGACGACTAGCGCCTCAGCAACAGACTCCTTATAGAGGACCACAACATCAACAATAATGTCGACCGCAACAAAAATAGTTTAGGCGTGTTCAACAGAATAGACCAGGGTTCTAGGCCAGTGGGACGTCAATTTCTACTTCAGGCACCAGGAGTATTGGACTGAATAAAGGGTACTGGACATGTGGAGAGCCACATTACCAGTGTGACTACCCAGTTGAGAGGGCCAGAGCATTTGGACCAGCTGGAGTCGCTACCATGGGAGAATTGGGCAAGGCCCATCGGAGTCATGCAGCTGTGAATAACTTCCAGGGAGAGCACCACTCGACTGTGCTTGAGACGTCAGGTATTGTCGCTGACCACAACCTTAGTAATTTGATAGATCCAGGTGCTACAAAGAGTTTTATTTCTGGTGTCGTGATAAAAATAATTAAGGTAAAGGCAGTCGAACAGAACAAGTTTAACTTTGTAGAAATGGCTTCGGGAGCCAAGAAGAAGGTTGGAGGGAAGGTTATGGGCTGTAGCCTTAACCTCAAAGATTTTTTCACAAGGGCTAACCTGTACGTCACGATCTTAGGGTCTTATGACGTCATGATTTGTATGGACTGGTTGGAATCGCATGAGGTGATACTCAACTGTAAGACAAAATGATTGAGCCTGGTTGATGACAAGGGACAGAGACGTGTGATTGTAGGTCGGAACCAGGGAGTCTCCATAAGGTTCATATCTTCCCTACATCTATGGAAAAGCATGCGCAAGGGATGCAAGCTATATGCGATCCTTGCGTTAAATGAAAAGGGCGTGGTGGAAGGCCTAGAAAACCTTTCGGTAGTGCGAGAGTTTGCGGATGTCTTCCCAGATGAGTTGTCAGGATTGCCTCTTAAGAGGGAATTGGAATTTACCATCGACCTAAAACCAGGAACTGAACCGATAGCGAGAATGTCGTATCGGATGTCGAACCCTGAGTTGCAGGAGTTGAAAATGAAACTAAAGGAGTTGATGGATCTAGGACTTATACATTTAAGTGTGTCACCATGGGGTGTGCATGTTATTTTCATACAGAAGAAGGATGGGTCGTGGAGAATTTGCATTGACTACAGTCAATTGAACAAGGGAACAATCAAGAACTAGTATTCGTTGCCAAGGATTGATGGTCTGTTTGATCAGATGAAGGGCACGATGGTGTTTTCGAAGATCGACTTGAGATCAGGGTATCAATAGTTATGGATCAAGGAGGATGACATCCATAAGACCACCTTTAAGATGATGTTTGGACATTACGATTTTATTTTTTTATTGTTTGGATTGACAAATTACCCAGGGGTATTTATGAGCTTGATGAATAGGATGTTCTGCGAATACTTGGACAAGTTCATCCAAGTCTTCATTGATGATATTTTGATATATTCTTGGATGATGGAGGAGAATGATGAGCACTTGTTCTTGGTACTACAATGTCTATGAGAGAACAAATTGTTTGGGAAGCTGTCGAAATGCTCGTTTTATCAATCGAAGATTCACTACCTATGGCATGTCATCTCCAATGAAGGTATCTCTATGGATCCAACAAAGGTCGAGGCTATTATGGAATGGCCTGCGTTGACGAATATCCCAGAAGTGCGTAGATTCATGGGTTTAGCGGGATACTATTGACGGTTTGTCAAGGGATTTTTTGAAGATAGAAAATACGATTATGAAATTGCAGAAGAAGAAAAAGAAGTTTGTTTGGACCGAGAAATGCATGGAGGCATTTCGGAGGCTCAAGGATATGTTGATGACAACATCGATACTAAAGGTCCCTGACATGGACGAGGATTTCTTGGTATGCATTTACACATCCAAGGAAGGCTTAGGTGGAGTCTTGATAAAATATGGTCGAGTGATTGCTTACATCTTGAGAAAGTTGAGAAGGTATGAGGAGAACTATACGACGCATGATTTGGAGTTGTTAGCCATTGTTTATGCCTTGAGAATTTGGAAACACTACCTTATTGGAGGAAAATTTGAACTAAAAACGAACCACTATGGTTTACAACTCATCTTTACGCAAAGTGACTTGAATGCGTGACAATGGTGTTGGTCGGAATTGCTTACCGAGTACGATTTCAAGAATACTTACATAAAAGGAACAATGAATAGAGTGGCTGATGCGTTAAGTCAGAGACCACACATATTTTCGGTGATGCCTCTTTAGACGAATCTACATGAAAATATTCTAACATTGCAGTGCAACGACGATTGGTACAAATAAGTCAAGAAGTTTATCAGACAAAACACAATGATGGTACCAAAATTTGAGGGATTTACTTTGGACAACGATAGATTATTGAGATTTAAAAATCGAATTTACGTACCACCCAATGACAAGTTGAGGATTTTGATCCTAAACGAGGCTCATAGATCAGTGTACATGGCTCATCGAGGAGTCATGAAGATGAGGGCAGACCTTAAACCCTTATTCTTCTGGAAATAAATGAAGGAAAACATAGTTAGTTACGTGGCAAGATGTCTAGAATGTCAGTAGGTGAAGGTTGAACATAGAAATCTGACAGGATTACTACAACCACACACTATTCTAGAATCGAAAGGGCTAGTCATTTCGATGAATTTCATTGTTGGGTTGTCACTGACGACAAAAAGACACGACTCGATTTTTGTAGTAGTCGACACTCTGACGAAGAGTGCTCATTTTATTCCTATGCATACGACATACCAGGAACCTGATATAGCTATAGTTTTCATCAGTGAGATTGTGAGGTTTCATGATGTTCCTATGAGGATTATATCCGATAGAGGATCGGTGTATATAGGACGATTTTGGACTAGTTTCCAAGAGGCCTTGGGAACCTGAATTAACTTTAGTACCACATATAACCCGAAGACAAATGGGCAGAATGAAAGAAAAAACCAAATCTTGGAGGATATGTTGCGTATGTACGTGATGGACCAACAAAAGCATTGGGAAGAATTTTTTCTACTGGTAGAATTTTAATATAACAATAGTTATCAAAGCACCATTAATATGGCACCTTTCGAGTTTCTTTACATGTGACCGTGTTAGCTGTCTTTGAGTTGGGATCAGCCTGAGGATAGGGTCCTGGTGGGACCAAAATCGATCCAAGAAATGGAAGACCACATGCAAACCATAATACAAAGGATAAAGGAAGTGCAAGATCGACAGAAGAGTTATGTTGATGCACATCATGTTGACCGTAGTTATGAAGCTGGAAATCAAGTCTTCTTGCGAGTGAAACCGCATAATATTTTGATCAAGTTTGGAAAGGCTGCTAAAATATCTCCTAGGTTCATGGGATCCTTCACGATTATGGAAAATAAGGGGCCCGTGGCCTATCGAATATCCTTGCTTGATTCTTTGAGGCATATGCACAATGTTTTTCACGTATCTATTTTGAGACATTATGTTAGTGATGTTGGAAGATTGGTTTTTGTCATTGATGTCAACCCTAGTCATGGGTTTTGGACCGCAATATTGATGAAGGTATTTGGACATGAACGACAATGCACATGCAGATACAACACGCATGGATGTATAGTATACATCATGTTGTTTCCGGTGGTATGTGGCATGTCATGTGGATCCTCATGGTTGAGGAGAAATGAATTTTTGAAGATGACAAAGTGAATTGAAGAAGGAAGTACATGTAGGCCCTGAAGATAATTAAAGAACAAAATTACAAAATAAGAAAGTGTCAGGTCAGCCCTAATGTTAAAAGGAAGTGACATAAATGGTATAAATAAATATCATTATACATTCATTTTATACACAAGTCAAATTTAAGAGGAAATCAGAAGTAAAGAAAGCCGGATTTCAAGGGAGGATGAATTCTTTTGGTGATGTGTTCTAAGGTATGTTATTTTCAGGTCATCTTACCATTTTCGCTATACCTTTTTTTCTAGAATGATTAAGATGGTGAAATTGATATGGTATTGAGAAGACATATCACGATACTTGTGGTAAAATTTTTAGGTCTTGATTCACTATAATTATGGAGATACACTATGTGGAAGATAGGGTTTTTGACTAGTCCCGAAGCTAGTCAATAAACAGGTGTTCCGGGTAAAACAATCATAACTTCTTCATAGAGAATGAAAATGAAGTGGGAAAAATTGCATTGGAAAGAGTACAAACTATAGTTTATTGTCTGTGAGTTTCATAATCTTATGTTAAATATTGAGCGTGGGGCATTCTGTACAAGTTCATTCTCCTGAATAAACCAGAATTGAACAAATGATCTAAAAATGAAGAAGACTTGTATTCTTGAAAATATTTGCAAGTTAAATTTTATGTGTTAAAAGAAAATGGATCAACTTTTCAAACACATATTTAATAGGATTTACTCATTCAAGATGCATATAAACAACAACATAATCAATGAACAAAAAACACATAACACAACAAATGATAAAGGAGTTCACCCCTCTCTTGGGCTACATCTCCTGGTCCAACTTCCAATGAATCATTTGTGTTATTTTATCAAAGTGATAAAAAATATGCTTTACAATGCTCAAAATGTCAAATAGACTGCTCCAATGGCTTCAGAACGTCTAAAAACCCCTAGCTGGGATTTTTCGGCACCTCATTTGGCCAAAAAATGAAGTAGATAGGCTTCCTAGAAGTCCCCCCTTCAAGCTTGTTGTCTCTGCATCTACAAAATGCACTCTTGTTGGCTCAACCTAGCCCCCCATTCACATTTAAGCATAAAAACTCAGCGCCAGATGCAACCGCACAAACGGTGCGAACTATAGGACGGTTACGGGCGCACCCAGCCCTAACCGCCAAGGCTATGGTTGCGTGACCCATGTGTCCATGCGCAATATGCAAACGGGGCTCCGACCCAAGGAAAATAGATAACAGACAAGTGGCGGTCGTTGGTTACACAACTGTTTGAACCAAATATACAACTATGTGCGTGCCTACAACATAGCCAAAGGTTATGTGGTATGGCACATATGACCGGGGCTTGGGCTCTATTTTGAATACATATCCGCACACATTTGTTTAACCATCGGTCACATATATACAACGCCGAAACCATGGGCTCGGGCTAAGCCCTGGCCCGGACCCCCGTGCCAACATAACAATAATTCGAACTTAAATATATTGTATGTCATATATATAATAATGTTCATGTGGTGGTGCGCCGGTTGGCGACCCTTCCCAAGTCGCTTCCCTTGCTCGGAGGTCGCGGGGTCGATTCCTGCCGGTTGCAAATATTTTAAACCAATCAACAAGTGACACGTGGCAGCCATGGATTGGGCCACGTGTCAACATACCATTAGCCACCAAAATGACACATGTCAAATTCTCATATGCCAACTGTCTTCCACTCAGCCCTACCACATGTTGTACGGACTGCCATGTCAGCAGCCGTACGGACTGTACAGTCAACGTCCATTTTTTTGCCTATGTGTCAATTCGAACAGAATGCGATATCTCTCGCTCCCGACGTCCGTTTGAACCCAAATGAGTTGCGTTGGGTTCGCAACATCGAGGCCTATGCTCTGGCTGATTTGAAGTGATTCCGAGAACTTTGAATTTTTGAGCAAAATTTGATCCCCTGATCACACCTCCCCATTGGAAAGCTTTTGGATCTCCAAAAGACTATATTCAGTCTATGTGAAGATGAGGGTATAGTTGCCTCACCCTTCCAACCTCAATCCACTTGGCTTTGCTTGGATTTGTACCTTTAAGACCAACTCGAAGATACTCCACATTTCCTCGTTTTGAAGTTCGCATTCTCCTGTCAAGAATGGTGTCTTCATGCAGTTCTGTAAGATATTCTGGGGAAAAATAATCTATAGAAGGAATCTGAACATGCTCTCCATGATCATCAATCAACGGAAGCTCATACAATTTCAAATTCTCAACATTAACAATTGCATACATTTTCATATAAGGAGGCAAATCTAAACGAAAGGCATTGTTAACAATCTTGTCGATAATCTTGAAAGGACCATATCAAATCGGTTTCAATTTTTTACCTTCTCCTTTAAGTCTCTCCTTACTGATGTAAAGCCAAACTTCATCTCCAACTTGGAAACTGTGATCAACACGATGCTTGTCATGTCTCGTCTTGTACTTGGCTTGACTCTTTTCCAACTGCTCTTGCACCACTTGATGTATCGACTAAATTTGTTCAATGAAATTTTCTGCCCTATCAATGTCATATTGACCATCGATAGCAATATCCTTCCCAAAGATAAAATCTAAAGGAGATTTGGGCAAATAGCCAAAACATGCTTCAAATGGCGAAGTTTGCATCGAAGAGTGCTTAGCTCAATTGTAAGCATGATGAATGTAGTGTAAATGCTCATCCCAATGTTTAGGATGCTTACTGCAATAAGCACGAAGAAGATGCACCACTGTTCGATTTACCACTTTTGTCTGACCATCTGTTTGTGGATGAAAAGATGTGCTCTTTTTCAGTTTGGTGTCCATGAGTGCC
Source organism: Picea engelmannii (assembly GCA_009831015.1). Taxonomy (NCBI): domain Eukaryota; kingdom Viridiplantae; phylum Streptophyta; class Pinopsida; order Pinales; family Pinaceae; genus Picea; species Picea engelmannii. The sequence continues at coordinate 249,858 of ML778742.1, forward strand.
CATAAAAGCGTCCAAAAACTTCCAACAAATCGAGAATCCTGATCAGAAATAATGGATTTAGTCAATCCAAAATGCACCCAAACATTCTGAAAAAACATTCGTGTCGTTTGTTCAGCTGTAACCTGCTTCGTACAAGGCATCAAAATACACATTTTGCTAAAACGATCAACCACAACATAAAGATAATCATGATTTCGTCTGGACATGGGTAAGCCTCCTACAAAATCCATGGAAATAATTTCCCAAGGTCGAGAAGGAACCGGAAGTGGAGTATACAAACCCAACTTTCGATTACTAGGTTTACTTGTGGCACATAATGAACATCCTCGAACATATCTTGAAACACTTTCATTCATTTTAGGCCAGTAGCAGTATCTTTGC
>ML778742.1:256904-279032 GCA_009831015.1 Picea engelmannii
AAATATGTGATCAAGGATACACTCTTACGTTTGACTCCCGAAAATGTAAAATCAGAGAAAATAACTCAGGAAGATTGGTTGCAACTGCAACAAGAAGACCAAACAACATATACATCCTAGACATGAAGAAGAGAGAGAAGATACAATCCACAGAAAAGGATTCCAAGGAAGAAAATGTCCCAAAGACCAAAAATAAGGATGAAGTATTATTGAGTGCCACATGTTCAGGGGGAGTAGCCCCAAAGAAGAGAGTTACCTTTTGCCATTAAAATCAGAGGGAGAAGCTCTACCCTTTGCCATTGATGTCAAAGGGGGAGATAAATTGGGATCATGATGATAGGGGGAGCATGAGTGTTTCCATCAATGACAAAGGGGGAGATTGTTGGAAGATTGGTTGTTGTCATTGATGTCAACCCTAGTCATGGGTTTTGGACCACAAGATTGATGAAGGTATTTGGACATGAACGACAATTCACATGCAGATACAACACCCATGGATGGATAGTATACATCATGTTGTTTCTAGTGGTATGTGGCATGTCATGTGGATCCTCATAGTTGAGGAGAAATGAATTTAAGAAGATGACAAAGTGAATTGAAGAAGGAAGTACATGTAGGCCCTGAATATAATTAAAAAACAAAATTACAAAATAAGAAAGTGTCAGGTCGGCCCTAATGTTAAAAGGAAGTGACATAAATGGTATAAATAAATATCATTATACATTAATTTTATACACAAGTCGAATTTCAGAGGAAATCAGAAGTAAAGAAGGTCGGATTTCAAGGGAGGATGAAGTCTTTTGGTGATGTGTTCTAAGGTATGTTATTTTCAGGTCATCTTACCATTTTTGCTATAACGTTTTTTCTAGAAAAATTCAGATGGTGAAATTGCTATGATATTGAGAAGACATATCAAGGTACATGTGGTAAAAGTTTAAGATCTTGATTCTCTATAATTATGGAGATACACTCCGTGGAAGATAGGGTTTTTGACCAGTCCTGAAGCTAGTCAATAAACAGGTGTTCCGGGTAAAACAATCATAACTTCTTCATAGAGAATCCAAATGAAGTGGGAAAAATTGCATTGGAAATATTACAGACTGTAGTTTATTTTGTGCAAGTTTCAAAATATGATGTTAAATATTGAGTGCGGGGCATTCTGTACAATTTTGGTCTCCTAGATAAACCGGAATTGAACAAAGTCTACCATTCTCTCTGTAACTTGTTTTTGGGTGGAAGGAAGGGGCAAGGATGGAGAGTTAAATCCTCTCTTAATATTGGAGTACTGTATATTCCTCTTGGAGGTTTATCCCTCCCTTTACATTTGGAAGCTGTAGCTACCTTTGGAAGTCATTACTTCCCTTGAACAATAACTATTGATTATTTCTCATATATTGTGCATGATGTATTGTGGTGTATTGGTGTAACTCTTATACTATTGTTCATTTCTCATTGGATATATTTGAATGGTTTAAGTATAAGATGAAAAAGGTTTAAATTGTACTTGATACCGATTCACCCCCCACTCAATATCAACAAGTGATCCTACACATGTTATTGACATGATTTTTTTGCAGGTATCAAACGAGGGTGCACTCACGATAGAGCCAATACGCATCCTGAACCATCGCATTCAACATCTATGACGTCGAATAGTAGATCAGGTCAAGGTCTAGTGGGACAACTATAGTCCACACTCGACGACCTGGGAGGACGCATATGATATGTGTCAACAGTTTCCACTTTTGTTTGATAGCTAGCCATATGATATTGTGATACACTTTATTTCGTCACTTACATACTATGAAACTTCGAGACGAAGTTTAAAACAAGAGGGTGTGTATGTAACATCACGCTCTTGCGCACACTGAGAAGACTTATTCTTTGAGGACTCTTGCGTGCAAGTGATCCGGTTCTTTATACGATTGGTTGTTTTGATTATGATTATGAGATATGTGGATCTGATGATATGTTATTTTTTCTATACTTACATCGACATGTGCTATTGACCGAGTTCTCCTGAGTGTGTAGGAATTTGGACGTTAGAGGATGCTGATGGCATCGATGAATCTACTTGGACTCCAAATCGAGTTGGGGAGTGGACTGTTATGGTTTGAATGCTTTTGATATTACAGATGTGACGTATGACTATATATTATGACGTTGATTGTTATAGATGACATGTTTTGTTTATGGATGCAAGATGATGATAGTTTTCCAACCAGACTCACATTTGGAGTAAATGGGTCATGCACGACAACTAGATACACTGAGGGAGAGGTGTGGCAGCAGCCCTGCCGCAACCTACTAGCACTCCCACCTTGGCTCGAACTATAGGTTAACGATCACCTAGTTCGATAGATCCACGATGTCGTGAGGGAAGACTGTGACAGTCACTCACAATGATTCTAAGGGGCGCACAATAAGGTAGGGTCCTTATTCTTTAGAGACCCTTAGTCTCCCACAATATCACCTGATGGAGTATTTACTCTAGGGGTTTGACATCTACCAAATTCATTCAAGAGGCGAGTGACACCCTTGGAGCATGTAGTGCATCTTGAAGGGCACATCGTGCAAATAATACTAGAATGCAGGTGAGTGGCACCCTTAGAGCACGTAGTGCGTCCTGAAGGGCATGTCACGATTTTAACTACGGTAAGTTAATAAACCTAGTACCTAGAAAACTATGCCTCCTTAGGACCTGGTCGACTGTAAAATAAATGATGTGATGCGTAAAGTTTAATAACAATTTTTTTCCCTTAAAAACCGTCACCTAGCCTAGTGAATTTAAAACCTAGGTCTAAGTAGAAACTTTGAACAAAAAAAAAACTAAATAGACATGTAACAAGAAGGGGGTAAAGAAAATTCAAACATTGATTATTAAAGTAAAATTTTTAATGGAGGATTAAATTATTAAAAAGATAAATTGTTAACTTAGTAGGGAATCTAGCCCTTGGAACTTTCTATTTGTGAACTCAACTAGGCTTTAAGTAAGATGTAAGTCATTTAAAAAATGTAAGGGAATAAAGGGACATCGAGGAGCATTTTTAGGAATTCTTTTAGGTGGGTGAGGGAAATATGAAAATTTAATTAATTAATAAAATGAATTTCTGCTGCAATTAAGGGATCGGGTGACATGTGTACGAGGGAGGTTTGTCCTAATTAAATTAATAAAAATAAATCTAATGAGGGTTTGGGAAAGTAATCAATAAGGAAACTCTATAAAAAGGATGGGAGAGGAGGATTATGGATCACATTTGGTTTGTCTAAGGTTACGCTGCCAAAACTTATCTTGACTGAGTTTCTCTAGTGGGAGTTGGGATACCCAACTCGGATAACGAGTGGTAGCTCAACTTTGCGAGGCGAGCTGGGAGATAGCATTCTCTGGTATTGTGTGTGTGGCCCCTTTGTGGCTTGGGGGGATCAGGGGGAATAAGAGTACCCCTAGCGTTGGATAGGAGGTACCGGTGAGGTCTCAGCAGTTGGAAAGTAGGACTTTGATGAAGCATAAACGCGAGATAGTCACTTTCGTATATTCATAATTGGATATGGTACACATGTGTATATTTTGTATTGAATTGTAGTTAAAATTTCTTGTATATGCATTTATCTAATGTCGAAGGCACGCATGCATAAATTGTGTAAAAAGAATTAGTTAATTTTATGTATGTGAATATTTAACATGGCGAATGTACGCATGCATAAATTTGTTGAAAGGTAGTTAAATTTCTTTTTCTGCACCTTCTTGGTTTGCCAGTATTTAGATGCGATAGGGTGCATTGGTGACTTGCTTTGTTTGAATTTCTAGTATGATTTGTTCCGATGTTGTTCTTCAAGTACTTTTGGGTATGAAACTTATGTAGAATCGTGTTTTCAAACAAGCTTAAGTTCCAATACCGCGCTTGCTGTTAAAAACAAACAACATTAGTTCCAGCAAAAGCCAAGTCTAAATCTGATAAATATTTATGGATCCTCCTATGCTAATATTGTTTTATTAATTAATGTATTCCATATTTCACTTGAAAGACCTTCCATTTTACACTTTTATATTAAGCCTCATTTTCTAAGTATCGTTGCATAAACTCTTTTTGGATGGCATCTGAACATGGTACCAAGCTTGGCCCAGTAGATAGTCATTTGAAACTGTTGCAAAAGTTATGTGATGACTTTTTTCGAGGTTCTCTGAGTCCAGTTTAATCAAGGAATGTGGGAAAATTTAATTACCTATGGATGTAAATTACTCTTTATGGACTAAGGGGTATGGAACTTACTCTTTTGAATGGAATAGAATTCCTGGTTTTGCCCAGATGTATGATTCGACAGAACCATAACCCTCCTAGATCTTCGACCTAGATATCACTTAATGCTAAAGCATTTTCATGCTCCTACCCGGGTTACTCGGGATAGAATATACCCGAAAGCATTTAGAAGCTATGAATTGGAGACTGGCCTTCTCACTTGGCTTGAACTCTCTATGGCGGCCTCCATAAGAAATATTGAAATCTCTAGATCTCAAAATGTATACATTTATATATACATAAGATATCACCATATCTACATTTCAGGAATAACACTACTGACCACGCTCTTAGGGGGGGCCCAACCCCACTCTCATGGACAAGTACCAGGAGGATTGACACAGAGTTGATCTCACAATTCTTATGAATTAGGACATGGCACATGATGAGGAGGACAGAGAGGTTCGATTACATGATTAACGATTCACGATGATTATGTTCAAGTGATCAGAGGCATTTAGGGACAAGTAGTTCTTACTCTAGATATTTATGTTTTATTATTGTGGTTGTTTCCAGATTTATACAGTCAATGTTTTAGAATTATCGATAAATTGCTTTATATGAACCAGTGAGTTAAGGTAGAAAATAGTTATATTGTTTCAATAATGATTATTGTGATTATCCCTCCACATAGTTCAATTGTTTTGAAATAGCTTAAATAATTAATTGTGAGCATAAATATTATGACATCAATTTTAATTATTTCTATTTCGCAAATGTAATTATTAAATATTCCTTGTTTGTGAATTCTATTTTTTGACAGTTGGCAGAGGTATTCATTTCTAATTCCAAGAATCTTGGGTTTAACTAAGCCGATATTTTAATATCCTATTTATAATTACAAGGAGATTTTATTATAAGTACACAAAGATATAATTATTCAATGGTTAGACCTGGCAGAGTTCTGTAAATTAGGAATATCGTTATATCAAATTATGGCAGCTGGATTTGTGGCAGGGTATCCGTTATGGTGGTCATCCCTTAGATCTATGACTGTTTGACTGTTGTAAGGTGCTAATCAGGAAAATGCACTAGTCACTCATAATTGATTCTTTTTACAACAACTGACTAGTCGTATGAACATCCTGAACAACCATTCTTATTAGTTAAATTGTTTTCGCACAGATGATCATTACCAATGATCGTGTATGGTATTAATAAAATGGCTTATAGTTTAGCAGACCTTTAATTTTAATGATTACTAGCGGTGGCGTTTTGCCCAACTGGTGTGTATAAAAAATAAGTGCACACTTCACAATGTTGTTCATAAAACCCCCTACCACACACACGTTACACAAGTCATCTCCTTAATTACAACGTGATTATTTCAATCATATTTGGTGATTGTCTCAAGGGTTGAATGCCTGCAATTATGTCTTTGAGTATGCAAGTTTATTTTACCAAATATTTCCTTTTGAAACTCACAAATTGCTAATTCTTTATTTTCGACTAAACGACAATATGTAGTTCTAAGTAAATTATTGTATGGCGATTTCCATCTCTGACTAGTATAGTTAGTTCATCTAATTAGTTCCTTTTCTAGTAGAAATTAAAAATATATCCTGGCAACTATAGATATATATTATCCTTCAAAATTTTTACATTTTTCTATTCCATATCTAGAATTCTTGAATTTGATATTAGTTTAGTAATGTGTATATGAGCACTTTTTCAAAAACAATAATTAAAATACTTTATTTAAGTTTGATAAAACCAATTTGTGGTTATTGATTTATATACTTATTTCATAATGTGGATATTAATTTATATACTTAATCTACTTTTGGTGTTATACTTATTTATTTGTATCTTTACTAAATTGGTTTTTCCTATTGATGTAAAGGTAATAGGTCCTCAATGTTTATAACCATTTGGATGTCTAACTCAAGATTCACTATAATGAAAAAGATATAAAAGTTGGGTTATAGTTTTTCAAAATACAAAGTTCTTCACTTCTAACACTTGCTCTCTTCATTTACAACTTTAAAACATTATCTTTCAGTAATAATGTATGTCAGTGCCAGTGGAATTCAGAAGCGTTGGATTTTATGTGTGGTTGAAGGTTTGGAATTTTGTTTGCACGTGGGTCCCTGGCGCCTCTATCACAATGTGGCGATGTGATACCTTATGATTGGGTCATTGCGCTCGTTGATTGATATGAGCATATGAAACCTAGCTTAGGATCATGCACCTCCCGATGTGGATGATGTTTTTTTTGTAAGTAAGGTTGTACTCATTTTGTAATGTTAATGTGATTGTCTCCCACTCGTCGGGAGGGTTCTAGCTACTTGTGTCATTAAATTTGTTACATTTGGATTGATTGATGTTGCTTTAGCTTAGTAGGTGTGGTATTTCTTGTGTTGGGAAGGATGTAGACACCTCCTTGTTCCTCAGAACATTCGCCAGCCTTGAGACCTTAAATGGTCAAAATCGATGGGAACCTGGGCTTGAGCGTTGCTTATGTGTCTTGGAGGTCCTAACCTTGCAGGGTAGGATGGGTGGGTAGTCGTGTTTATTCTTTGTGTGATTGAATTTCGTGTGTTTCTTCCCACTTCATGAGGTTCTAGTATGATAGGTCGTTATGTTTATTGATGTGTGCTTTTCATGCGTTGTGTTCATCGTCATGTTGTGATGTTTGATTGTGTTGTCGTTATTACTTCCTACCGAAAAAAAAATGTGCTTGTTATGTGAGGCTTGTGGTCGTAACGAAGGGGTTCATTACATTTTTCCTTGTGGAATCATAGCCTTATCTCGGGGGTGGTCCTATTGTAGAACTATTACAAGAAAAAATGATCCTATGTTTGGGTGGAACATCCTTCATTTCTAGCTAGTTGGTTTATTCATTATTATGTTGATTTAATGTTTTTAATTTATGAATTGAATGTTTTTCTACATGCTTGTATAAGTATTCATATATACATATGATTAATTAATCATGTATACATTAGCCTGTATTGTCATATTTGTATGCATTAACTAGTTCATAATAAGGTAGTGCAAATTATAGTATCAAAGCTATAAGAATGTGGATTTTAGCTTAGTTAGATGGTTGGGATTATTATTTGAGAGTGGTATTAGATATAGGCAATATGAAGGAAATTTGTGGTTTTAAGAAGTACCCTATATCCTCAACAATTAACCAAATACTTGCTATGTTGCAGAGCTTTGATGAAAAAAATATATTTATATGTTTCTTGTATTAATATCTCTAGGTGACAAATAATTTCTTGTGTTAATGTTGATATTCAAAAAATTAATTAAATACTAGGATATCTTTCATCGCTAATCTCCTCTTCCTCCCAACCTTCACCCTCTTCTAGATCATCATCTTTAACACCCTATAAAAAAATTACAAAATATTTTTATTCATTTTAGAACTTCACTATTAAACTACATAAAAAAAATTCAAAATACTTACAATACTTAAAAATTCAATATAATTAGAAAAATATTGTGTTACATATATTGATCACGGTGGATTAATTTGTTGACCATAATTCATTGCAATTGAATATGATGCCCATGTCACACTAGTTGGTGTTATGTTGACTACAACGACTTTATTGACTATGTTGACCATGGTTGAGTACAATGGTAGAATACATTGATCATAGTTCACTCAGGCTATTATTATTTAAGACACTCAAGTGCAATTTTATTTGAAACAATTAGAGTACCAACAATGTGAGATGTTTGATATTAATTTACTATTTTTTTTGGGTCTCCTCTTTAAATAGAGTCAATGACATAACTGTTGATGTGTTTTCCTGAAACCCAACAACTAGGTGATTCGGGTGCATATTTGTACCTATGCCTCTTTCAAATGGAGACCAAAATTTTCAAATTTGGAAAGTGCCAAATAAACTCCACCTATTGATCATGAAGACCCAACAAGTTTTAAGAATTCAAAATAAATTTCAATACTGTTGTTCTTCTTCACGAAATGCAAACTTGGATGGTCTCTCTTTTGAACAAAAGAGAATAAAAGAAAATGATACTAAAAATAAGGGAATTAGTATGTCCATATTCTCATTGAATATTCCTATGTGTCAGCTTTGTCCAACATTTTACAGAATAAAAAACAGAGACCGTATGCCCAAGATATTGTCAATTTTCTCCATCTTCCTAAATACACCAACACTTAGTCATTTACCACGTCCTCTCTATACTACTATCCCATACTTAGTCATTTACTAAGAAACAAGACCCAAAGCTTGCAAACTAAGCAAGGATGGGAGCTTTCTCACATAGAAAAAAATACCATAACCTAGTTACATTCATCATTATCTTAAAAGTAAAATCTTGTCACATATCCACCATTAGACTCCCTTACATAAATGATGAAATACATAATTTATCAAAAACAAACTAACATAAAAAGAATGTCATCAAGAGACCGAGGATTAAGAAAGAAATGAAATGTACTTTATCACCTGACCATCATAGAATTCATGAGAGACCATGGATCCATCAAGGAGAACCAAGAATTATTTTGAGATATTATTCATTATCTTGTTTTTCTCTCAAAGAATATGATAAAATGGGCTCCATTCGAATCCCCAAATAGACTCGCGAACCTGATTCAAAATGAATGAAGATTGGCCACCTGAATTTTAATTTTGTCATTATCCCAGTCTATAACCACCTTGGAATCACCCATGATCTGTAATTTAATGATTCCATGAGATTATCTATGTGCAACAATTTTCATAGAGAAATGAATTCAACTTTAGTATTAGAGCCATGCCTAGGGGTGTAATGAACATGGAAGTAATGAGAAGCATTTAAACTCAAAACCACTCCAATTCTGCATATGGGGGGTTCCCTTGACTTGCACCATCAAAGAATCCACATGGAATATCAAAATCAAATCATGCATAGATGGCTTTTGTGGATTCGATATTTTGGGCTTGCATTTAAATTCATGAGAGATATTTTCAACCAAACTTACCACCACTTCTAATGGAACCTATTTGTCTTGAATACGAATGAAATTTCAAGTCCACCAAATAAAATAAATAAAGAAGGATGGTAGAGAACTAAAACATACAATTGAAGCATCTAAGAGCCAAGTTTTGACATGGTCTTCCAAGCTCGATGAATTCCATCCCGCTTTTGGGATAAAATTATCTTCAATTGAAGGCCAAACTTGGGAAGAAAAAGAGCATGAAATGAAAATATGATGTACTAACGCAGAGTCCTACTTGCATAAAGTTCACATATTAGGGACAAGCCACCCCCTTTTGATTCTGTTATCCCAATTTAGAAGCTTTTTATTTAAAGCAAGCCATAATAGAAGTTTGGATTTCATAGGAGCCTGAAATTTCCAAATGCATTCCCACCACCAAGATTTCTCAGCATGGAAGGTAGCCTCAACATGTGATTTATAACCTAGTTTGACAATGAAATCACTTGTTACATAGTTTCTTGACCAACACAAAGTATCTTCGTTATCATTAATGAGCTTGATGAAGTTCGATTAGAGATTTCCAACAAATCTCCTCCAATCTGTAACATGTCTTCCTAACAATCCAATATCCACGTCTATTTTCTATCCTAGCCTTCCAAGCTTGTCGTGATCAGGGGATTTTTCATCCCAGAGATAAAAAAAAGTCCTTTCTGATGCAAAAGTGCCAGAGGATCGCTTGAAAGTTTGTATTCTTCATTAACCCCAACCCAAGGGTCCTCCCCTATTTTGTATTTCCTTCCATTTCCAATTCTCCAAACCGTCTAGTTAACAACAAGAGGGAAATCTTCCACAAAGGAATTCCATACTATTGAATTGTTTTTGAATGATTTACAGGGGATGCATAACCATTCTTCCATCGAGAGGTCACCAAAGTATTTCGAGGAAATTACCCTACCCCAAAGAGATATGTTGGAAGTAAGTCTCCAAATATTTTTGGTCGCCAGAGCCTAGCTGAAATGATATATGTTTTAATGCCCCAACCTCATAGGATATTATGCATATCAATATTAGACCACTTGACTAGTGGAATGGCTTCTATGCTCTTGTTTTCAATCCAAAGGAAATGAAAGATTACCTTCCTAATTTTAGTTATAATCCCTTGTGGGATTTTCCATGGTGTAAAATAGATTGAATGCAAGTGAGGTAAAAATTTATAATCACATTTATGGACATATGTTTTTTTCCTCTCGTGGTGTGAAATTGTCTGGATTTTAATGGGGTGTTGTGTTTATATATACTTGATATTTTCTCTCTTCATTATTACGTTATAGATACACTTATTCTAATAATCAATCTCATTAATGTTTAAATATTATAAAAATAATAATTAACAATTAATATAAATAATTAATTTAAAAATGAATAACAACAATTATTAAATTTATTATTATTATTATTATTATTAATTAAATTAGAAATAATGATTAATTAAATAATCAATATTTGAATTAATAAAAAAGCTAAAACACTAATTATTATTAATTTACATGTTCAACATTAAAAGATGCATTTTCAATGTTAACTTAATGAAAAAGGACTTATTATAATGTTAAAACCATTTTTAAGAAGACATAGATCAATTCTAGATTTTGACAACAATGACGTTAACTTGTCGCAAATTAACACTAGATCAATGAAAACATGATGCTTTATAGATTACATTGTTGCACAAATTGACTTATACTAATAATATATCTTAGCATGGTATCCATCGTAGGATTTATCATGCATTTTCCAGAGAAATTTAGAGTGTAATTGAATCCAATATACTACTATTTTATGGTACTTATTCGATCTATGACATGAAAATTAAAATTTGATCAGAAGGTACAAAAATTATGTTGAGAGTGATTTGAGGGAACTATAGGATATTGAAAAAAATTTAACCTATATGTTTTTTATTACATCTTTAATAGTTAATTTTTTTTTTTAATTTACTAAACTCGNTGAGGATAAAGAGGGATCAAAAGATGAAGAGGGTTGACAATAGTTCAATCAATTTCATTCAATGAACTTTTGGTGTTAAATTCATTTTATTTTCTTATATATGTAGAAATTTAGTTATGCCTTGTTGTAACAAAGTTGACATTTACCTAGTGTGGCAATGTACCATTTGTTTATAGGTAGTTCAATCATTTTTTTATAATCTCAAATTCATTTCATTTCCTTGTGTGTAGAAATTTTTTCATGCTATGTTGTATACAAAGTTGACATTTCCTTGGAGTGGTTGTGTACCACTTATTTACAAGCATAAAAAAACACTTAGTTATTTTATGATTTAATTTTAAAATTTCATCATTGACTATTTTTCTCTGCAATTCTTGATTTGATTAATTTCAATGGTCTAATGAAGTTGTTTAAATCCAACTAGATAAATCATATTGATGGGCTTGGTAATAGTGTCATATATTATGTGATATGCGATATCCTTGTATACAACAAAATATTAAACTTGACATCTTAAACGTCCATGAGCCCAACTCTGATCATAGACCTCTAACCCTAACTATGAACTTTGTCATGTGTAAACTTTCCATTGAAGATAATTATAATAACCAAAATCACTTGATAATAGTTCAAGTGAGGATGAGGAGGGCTCAAAAGATGAAGAGGGTTGACAATAGTTCAATCAATTTCATTCAATGAACTTTTTGTGTTAAATTCATTTTATTTTCTTAAATGTGTAGAAATTTATTTATGCCTTGTTGTAACAAAGTTGAAATTTACCTAGTGTGGCAATGTACCATTTATTTACAGGTAGTTCAATCAAATTTTTATAATCTCAAATTCATTTCATTTCCTTGTGTGTAGAATTTTTTTCATGCTATGTTGTATATGAAGTTGACATTTCCTTGGAGTGGCAATGTACCACTTATTTACAGACATAAAAAATCACAATTATTTTATGATTTTATTTTAAAATTTCATCATTGAATATTTTTCTCCGCAATTCTCAATCTAATAAATTGCAATGGTCTAATGAAGTGGTTGAAATCCAACTAGATGACTCATATTGATGGGGCTTGGTAGTAGTGTCATAGATTATGTGATATGTGATATCCTTGTATACAACAAAATAGTAAATTTGACATCTTAAACGTCCATGAGCCCAACTTTGATCATAGACCTCTAACCCTAACTATAAAGTTTGTCATGTGCAAAATTTCCATTGAAGAGAATTATAATAACCAAAAGCATTTGATATTCAACAAAGATAATATTATATTTTTTTAAAGGATTTAAATAATGAATTAAATATCTTATCAAATAATGAAAATATTGAATACCTCTCTTATAATTTTATGACAACATTATATAATTTGATTGACAAGTTCTCTATCAAGGTGTTGTGTAAAAAGGAAAATAAAATGACCAACCCTTGATATGACAAAGAGTGTGAGTTTTCTATAAAATACATCAGGGATGCTTCTAATGAGTCCTTAAAATATGACAAGATAAATAGGTGCAAATACCTAATTAAAAGGGGAAAAGGTACTATATAAATATAAAGAAAGAGAATATTTCATACCTATCTACGCTAGATAACACGAAACTGTGGAGGGAAACTATAACTCTTAAAACCAAATTAAACTATATGTTTTCCTTAAGGGACTAGAATTCCTACCTAAAAGATATTTACAATTCCCCTAATGTTGTGGACAATGTTCAAACCCTTTCTACAAAGGAAGATTTTTTTTTTTTTTTTAGAAGACATAGAGTTTGGGGTTAAGAGGTTTGAAAAAGGGACATATAAGGAGATCAAAGGATACCAAGTAAAAATATTAAAAATTGTATGGCATGTCCTCATCCCTCACATCCACAAGATCTTCGATTTATCTTTTAATAAGGGCTTCCCTAAATCCTAAAATCAAAGCCTCATTGTACCTATTTTTAAAAATAGGGAAAAAATCCCTCTAACTATAAGACCATTATGATTAGCCCCCCTTTAGATAGGTTATATGGAATTATTTTGAAAAAAGGAAAAAAATATCAATATAAGGCTAGAAAGCCACATAAAAAGATTTAAAGGCCAAGCCAAATCTAGGATCTATCATTTAACTATGGACCAACTTGTTATGCTTAGTATCATTATGGAGGAGTTTCATAATAATAAAACCAATATCATATGTTGTTTCATTGACTTTAGAAAATATTTTAACACATTTCCTAGGTATAACCTTTGAAATATATTAGAAGAGCTAAAATTTCTTTTTGAGTTGAGAGCTACTATGATAAAGTTGTACAAGAATGTTATTGCCAAGTTTAGGAGCACTTATGGATGCCCATAAGAAATTAATTGTAATATAGGAGTGAAGAAAGGTTGTCCCCTATCCCATACCCTTTTTGGAAAATACATTGACAAGTTAGAGGCGTTTTTAGAAGAACTAGGTTATGTCATCCTATATCAAGCTAACACAATCATCATCCTTCTTATTAACACTGATAATATTGTTCTTATGGCTAGGATTCTTTGTGATCTCAGTAAGCAACTAAAAATTCTCAAGGATTTCTACTCTCGTATGGTATGACTGTTAACATTGACAAAATGATAGATATGATAATTAAATCCAAAAAAAATAAATTATGCTAATTTCATGTATGGCAACAACATCTTGGAGGAAGTGACTACATACAAATATATTAGAATTGATCTTCATCACAAGATTAACTGGAACTATAGCATTGAGAAAAGGATAAATGTAGGGTGGAAAGATTATTATGGACTTGTAAACAATTGTAAATGAATAGACCTTTGGATATGGGATAAGAAGAAACTCCTATTTGAGACTCACGTCACTCTTGTTATCTTATATGGTAGTGATGTTTGGGGTTGTATCATATCTAGAGAATTGTGGAGGAAGATAGAGAAAAACCATAAGTGTTTTATAACTTATAATCTCAATATCAAACAAAATACACCCTATCCTATCCTCCTCAAAGAATCCCATCCTTCCCCCATTGAGAGAATTGATATGACTAGGTACCTAATGTACAAGAATAAGATAAACAAAATGGAAGACAAGAGGCTTCCTAATATTTCTTCAAACTCTAGTAAAAACCACTTTCAACTCTTGCGGGGTTGTCATAAAGATGACAAGTCTTGGATAAATAATTGAGGAATAAAATAAGAGGTCACTTTGTAGAATAATGGCAATATTAAAAATATTATTACAACTAAATTTAAAAAGAAATTGTGGTGTGATAAAGAATTAGAGGATAAAAGAAAATTAAGAAACTATAATGAGTTGATCAACTCTAATCTATAAGATAAAAAGTATCTCTTTGCTTTGATTAGCACAAAGAAGAGAAACACCATTGCTAAACTAAGAACAAACTCTCATGAGCTCCATAGTGAAACAAGGCATTGGACAATTCCTAAAACGTTGTGGGTCGAAAGAATTTGTCATCTTTGTGACACTAAGAGGGTTGAAGATGAAACAAATTTATCTTAGAATGTCCTACGTACACCCACATTAGATCAAAATTTCAAAATGTTTGATACAATTACCAACCTTCCACTAAACCTTCAAATCATCAAAACTATGGTGATTTAGGAATGCTTCTCTTAAAAACATTTGAGCACAAAAATGAAATTCTAAAGAAAACCAAGTAATTCCTTACCTTTCTTAAGGTAAGATAGACCAAATTTGGTCTTATTAGATGTTAGCCATCACACACGTGTGTGTATGCACACATACATACACACCATGGTTTTTTGCTTACATGATCAAAAATTGATTTTATGTTAGTGAAGTAAAATTATCTAATTGCATTTTTGGATACATGGATTTTCCCTCTTGTGGCGTGAAATTAACATAATGTTAATGGGGTATTGCATTTATACATAAATGATTTTCTCTCTCATGATTAGTACATGGTAAAATGGATTCATACTAATCATCAATCTCATATATATAAATATTATAATAATAATTAATTAATATAATATTCTTAATTAATTTAACAATGAATAACAATAATTATTAAATTAATAGTTTATTAATAATTAATATTACTATGAATTAAACTAATTAAAAATAATAATTAAGTAAATAATCAATATATATATCAATAAAAATAATTATAGCATTAATTATAATTATGTCATCAATGTTTTTTAAAATGATGCATTTTCAATGTTAATTCAACGATTTTTTTTATTACAATGTTAATTTTTTTTAAGAGGACACAATGCAATGATTTTTTATTTTTTTGGTATTTCAACACAACAATGTCGTTAACTTGTCACAAATTGATGCTAGATCAATGCAAAAAAAATTCTTTACAAATAACATCATTGCACATATCAACTTATACTAATCCCCAATCTAAGCATGGTAGCTATGGTAGGATTTGTCGTGCATTTTTCAATGAAGTTTAGAATGTAATTGAATCTAATATAGTGCATTTTATGGTACTTTTTTTTTTTGTGTGTTCGTTTCCTACAAGACTAGCCTATGGTCTATGAAACCACGACCCAGGGGTATCTAAGCCGTCAAAATCACCTGGGAATTGCACCTGGTTTGGGCCACACCAACCTTTAACATGGATGGATATTTTGGGTGTCTACTCCCGACTACCATGAGTTTCGAACCTTGGCCTCCTTACAAAACGAACCCCTCAAAATCCAATCATTCTAGCAAGAATTGACCATTTTTTATGGTACTTATTTGTCTATGACATGTAAATTAATGTTTGAGTACAAGGCACAAAAATGATGATGAATAGATATGACAAGAGTGATTTGATGGAATTATAGAGTATCAACAACCTTTTAACCTATATAGTTTTAATTACATATTCAACAATTAGCAATTTTTTAATTTATTAACCTTATGTTCTTTTATTATGTTTTTATAGAGTGAAGATGAGGAGGACCATAAGATGAATAGGGAATTGATAATAGTTCAATAAACTATGTTCAATGAACTCATGATCTTAAATTCATTTCATTTCCTTACATGTGTAGAAATTTATTTATGTTATGTTGTATACAAAATTGACATTTAATTGGTGGGATAGTGTATTGATTATTTATAGGCACTTCAATTGAGTATTGATAATGTCAAATTCATTTCAATTTCTTACATGTAGAAATTTTTTCATGCTATGTTTTATATGATGTTGACCCTCCATGGGGTGGTAGTGTATCTCTTATTTACAAGAAAAATAAATCACATAATTATCTTATGATTTAATTTTAAAATTTCATCATTGTGTTTATACATACATTTTGTTTTTGCTTCAACAAGATAAAATCAATTAAATGCTAGTGAGGTAAAATTTATAATTGCATTTATGGATACATGGTTTTTCCCTCTGATGGTGTGAAATTGACTAAATGTTAATGTGGTATTGCTTTTATATGTATATGATGTTTTCTCTCATGATTGGTATGTTGTAAAATAGGCCGATACTATTTATCAATTCATTAATATTTAAATATTATAAAATAATAATAATAAATTAATTGCATTAATATTATTAATTAATTTAATAATTAATAATAATAATTATTGATTTTCAGATTTCTGTGAATAGTAGTTTCAAGGTTTTTTGTCGGATAATCCACAGTTGGTGTCATTTTTGTCATCGACATTTCGAATCCGAAATCGCGATTCATCATCAGGACTAATCGTCAGTTACAAAGCTTGCTGATCTTGGTCAATTAATAGTAGATGCAGGACAGTTTTGAGATTGTAATTAGGTCGGCTATCTGTAACACCCTATTTCTAGAATTAAGGCGAAAAAAAAACAATTTGGAGTTAATAAATGATGATAATTAAGGTAATTGATAATATTTCATAATTCTAGGTTTTTTATAATATTATATATAAGTCTAGGAATTTATTAGTGTTGAGTTATAAATATAAAGGTCTAGGGTTAGAATTAGATTGATTTTAATTGATTTATTAACTCGAAATTGTTTTTAATTTTTCCTTAGTTCTAGAAATAGGGTGTTACAGATAGCTGACCTAATTACAATCTCAAAATTGTCCTGCATCTACTATTAATTAACTAAGATCAACAAGCTTTGTAAATGACGATTAGTCCTGATGATGAATCCCAATTTGGATTCGAAACGTCGATGACAAAAATGACACCAATTGTGGATTATCCGGCAAAAAACCTTGGAATAATTATTGAATTAATACAACAAATAATAGTTATTACAATGAGCATTAATTAAAATAATTAATAATAATAATAATCAATTAAAATAAGAAATTAAAATAATTAAAACATTAATTATAATTACATTGGCAATTTCATGTTTTTTAAGTTAAAAAACACAAAGATTATCTATTATATGCACAAAATGTTACATCGGTTCTGGGGGAATCTACCAAAATGGAAACCAGATCCAATCCCCGACCAACATATCAGAGTTTTCAAGTCAAAATCACCTAGTCTAGTAGAGAAAAATAACAACATTGTCTAGAGTTATGATCAATATTACTAATGAATATACTAACCGAGCTATAATCGATCACTTAATAATTCGTGAAAATTCCATAGCTAGTTGGAGACAAAATTAAAATGGCTCCAAGATACCACACATTGAAAAACCTGTTAGCCTAGTGCATCCTCCCTAGGTTGTGCAACGGTTGGCTTTGTCTCACACTCCTTGGCCAACACCAACTAATCCACCTGACCCTCATCCAAATAAATTGGAAATCTCTTTGAATCCAGAGGGCTTGAGGAACCCTCATCTTCCTCTTGATACTCACACTTCTGCGAGGTAGGAAAAACCTTGAACTAGATACCATACCGGGAATGGAAGAACAATTCAAATTTCCCTTCCAGGATGAATATAAAATGTATAATATATGATTTCTCTATCCTAACCCTATGAATATCCTACCTCACCATGGCCTTCACAATCCAATAATTCTTGGTTATTTTAAAATGCTTTGTCTCCCTTGCTCTGGAGTATAAATGGTCCTCCACCGAGTCCTCTACTTCCTTTATCAATTTCTTGTCAGACATGTTCAAAATATGAGCCACCCTATCTTAGACCTCCTCAAATAACTTTTTTTATTCTACAGAGCATAGATTAATGAACCCATTCCCCACTGCCCACACCAGCTCTCTGGTTGACCACATATTGGAGACTAGACCCTAGGAAGTGAAATCTTCCTTGTCATGCTTCTCCTGGTGCCAAAATATTCCCTTCCTACCCCCGCACATGACCATCTTATGGATAAGCTTCACAGAGAAGCAAATACACCTTGACACTTTATTCCCAATGAAACTATTGTTGGAATGTTCATAGGCAGAGTGTGCTTGTCATTGATGGCAAGAACAACAATGATGATCGCATATTGTCAGCAATGACGACAAACAGGAAAGAAACCATGATAGCATCGGGAATGACGATACCATGAGAAATTGATTTATACAAGCTTAGGAGGATGAGCACAGGGCAAAGAGTTGGAGTTTCTAGATAGCCATAGATTATAATGAAGGCAACAAGGAGTGTGCGCATGATTCCTTAGAATCTATGAGTTTGCAGAAGGAATAGCATAGAGTTGCATGTAGACCACAAGTGTGTGCCAGGGTTGAGGTTAATTTCATTTCCAAATCTCAGGTGAGATAGTGTTTTTCAGAAACGCAGACGAGACCCAAAGTCATCAAGACTTGGAGAAGGAGCAAAGGTCGAGACCCTTGAACACTTAGAAAACATTCAAAGTAAAAAAGATCATAAGATTAGGAGAGAGAGTGACAATGGTCATTGGATCAATGATCCAGATGACCAACAACCGTCTGATCAAATCAAGTGAAGGATAGGATAAGCGAGACAAAAAGGGTTGAGAATTCAAATACCTGAAAACCTGACAACCATTGGATCATTCTAAGTGGAAGGACATGATAAGATAGAAAAGAAACATCTTGGATAGATCGAGCCATCGATCTAAGAACATGATTGACAAAAAACATTTAGTTCGGGTCTAAAGTTGAGAGGAGGCTACGCTCCAGAAAAACTTCACCTCAAGATTTTTTAGTTTGATATTTGAAAGACCCGAAGAGCAGAGAGCCGAAAATCCGAAATGAATAAGGACCATCAGATCTAGAGAACATACGATGAACATTAGATTAGGGATATCTACATCAACAAACCACTTTAGCATGGACATGTGGCAGACCACGTCAGCAAGGAAATGTGGTAGACCATGTTGGCAGACCACGTCAGCAAGGAAATGTGGTAGACCATGTTGGCAGACCACGTCAACATGGACATGTGGCAGACCACGTTAGCAAGGACATGTGGGAGACCACGTTGGCAGACCACACCAGCAGACCACGTCAACAAGGACATGTGGGAGACCATGTTAGCAGACCATGTCAGCAAGTACACATGGCATGATCAGGTGATGACAAGTTTCAAGAGGAAATTTGCTCCTTCCATGTCAACAAGTGACGTAAACAAGTTACGTCACTACGGGATATTTACTTCGGGAGTATTACCACCAACACTTACCCAAAGTCCCGAAGTCCCGAATGCCAAAGTCCCGAAGTGGACACGAGACGTCCGATCTAAAGATCACTTTGGGAGAATTATCGACTATCGATCTAATACAGTGGAAGGATAGTGTAAGTAAATTAGTCGAAGTATCGAAGTGAACGAGAACCGTTCATCGTGAAAATAAAATCTGATCGTTAGAACTACTTCGGAAGGTCGAAAGACTGCAGAGGTTGAAAGTTCCAAACACTGAAGTTCTGAAGTGAACGAGAATTGTTCATCGTGCAAACAATAGATCAACCGTCTGATCTACTTCAAAGAAATTTGAAAGGTTATGAAGACACGAAGTGTGAAGTCCTGAAGACCTGAAGTGGACATAAGTTGTCCGATCTGAAGATCAATGCGGGATTATTCTCAACTATTTATCATACTACAGTGAAAGTTTAGACTTGAGAATTCTGAATTCCGAAGACGTGAAAGGATTGCAACCATTGATCTGAAAGGGACACGCGTTAGTGTATTGTCAGCTCCAAGAAAAAGGTGATAGAGATAAAGTTGAGATTTGAAATCTTTGAAGTCCGGAGACATGAAGGAGATCTCGAACGTTGATCGAGAAAGGGGACATAGGATCATTTATCTAGTTGTCGATTGAGAAGGAAAGGTGTCAGAGGATCATCGACTCTAGAAGATTGACGTACGTAGGAGAGTAAGGTTTGAGAGTTGAAACTCCCTAAGCCTGGATCATGAAGTAAATCACAGTCATTGATCTAAGAAGGTTATATCTATTTTGTCAATTTACAAACACCGTCAAGATCGTGAGATCGACGGTCCCGTCACATTGCAGGGATTGAAGGTGCGCAAAATATAAAATTTTGAAGGCGTGCCGCAATCGAAACCACGATTTTGGAGAAAGGACACGTGGAGCTCTGTGATGAATTGCAAGGCGAAAAGCAAGTTGGCCTCAAACTACCTTTGGACGTGCCCACAATCTCATGGTCACATGAGATCATCGCCCAAGGTCATATCGAGAAATGGAGTTAGCACTCACTAGACCAAGATCGGGAAGTTCCCTTTGAATAGGCGTTTGGTCATAGCCATGGTCACATCAACGAAGGTTAAGGGAGGAGCTAGAACATTGCTAGGCTCCACCTCGGGATTTTGGGAGTTGGGAGAATCAAGGTGACTCAAAGTAGAAAATCCGAAATGTGAAGTCACAAAGCACCTTTTGGATAGGCGTTTGATCATAGCTCGTGGTCACATGAAAGGAAGGGGCTTATCCAGAAAATCTAGTGCCCACTGTGAAGTTTTCTCAGGAAGGAAAAAGGCACCAAAGGGATGAGCGCACAGAGGTTCTCTCTGTAACTGCTAGAAAGAAGTGATTGCATCTGCCAGAGAATTCAAAGAGCTTTAGGGTGATCGCCAAAGGAGCTGAAGAGTCTCGAGGTAACTGCCAGTGGAATGAAGAGTCATCACAGAGACAATTGACAGATGGAAAAGTGTCAAAGACTATAACTGCCAGAGAAGCCAAAGAATCTCAGGATAACGACCACTGATGAAGAACAGACTTAGTATAATCTCCACAGAGGATGAAGATCTATGTGTATGATTTGGAAAAGGACTTGGCATGATAAATATATGAAAAATATAGAAGAGATGGTTGCTTCTTTTGATTTTTATTAATGTGCAAAGAAGCAGGTTGTGCGCAAGAGTGGTAGGGTGGTGCTAGGGAGGATTGTTTTCCTCGGAGTTTCAAGTGGGTTCTTGAACATAGGGAGTTGTAGCTTCCATCTGGTTGCAGCCAGAAAAACTAGGGTGGTATGGTGGTGAAAGGGAGAACTAATGTTCTCTGTTATATAGGTTGGTGCCTGTGTAACTGGAAGTTGATGCTTCCATCCAATTGGTGCTAGAACACTCAGGGAGTTGGTGCTTCCTTCTAGTGGGTGCTAGAGAATCAAGAGAGTTGGTTCTCTTAGCAAGTTGCAGCTTGTACAGGTTGGTGCCTGTGTGACTGGAAGTTGATGCTTCCATCCAGTTGGTGTTGGAACACAACGGGAGTTGGTGTTTCCTTCTAGTGGGTCCTAGAGAAACCAGAGAGTTGGTGCTCTTAGCAAGTTGATGCTTGTAAAATAGAGGTGGTAGCCTCAAAAGGAGTTGATGCTCATAAGAATGATAATGTACAGAAAATAAAGACTACTTATCATATCAAGATGAAGAGGTTTTCTCCCTTTATGGGTTTCCGTAGGAATATCTATCTCTGTATATTTCATGTGTGTGATTGATTTTGAATATTATATTGATTACTTCCCTACATTATTGTGATCATCATTGAGTGTTATGTAAAGAGTTTAAAATGGGAAAAATTGTTTAAGCTCAGTAACAACTGATTCACCCCCCCC
>ML778742.1:300516-339749 GCA_009831015.1 Picea engelmannii
TACATCCGCCTTATTCTATTTTATTGAAAGGTCTTATTAATATTGACCTTTATTACATCCGAATACATTAATCTACCTATGTGTGGGTTAGGACCTTAACAGTCTGCCAGACGGTCATGGAGGAAAGTCGTGACTAGTTATGAACTGGAGGATGTGGAATCAATGTCCAATGGGGAGATAGGATGAGTGAATGCAGAGAGGAGATAGTCTATGGAGACATATGGCGCATGATGAGAGGAGGAGTAGATACACGGTAGGGTGAGTGGAGGACATGTGTAAGCGACAATGTGAGTGGAATTAGAGAAAGGGGTGAGCAAAATTTGTCGTTTTATAAGCATGTGAATGCGGGGTCGTTGAAGGAAGTTTGGACAAACAATGCTTTTGAGCCCGGAATTCATCACCTTCTGCCATGTAGCTCTTTTACTATACCACGGTTTCAATTGTGGGACCACTCAAGGATTTTAACGCTCGAGCAAGTTGCATCCCTGCCATGAAGTGTGATCGTTGATCTAGCCGCGTTCCGCAATTTGGAAAACCCTTCCAATTTAGCTCCCCCGCTAAATTTTATCCACCTTCAAACTTTAGGATCATTCTAACTGTTCTTGGAGATGGTGTTAATTTTGGCACTGAACAAGAACACTTCCTGAAGGATGATCTGACGTGGTGGCCTGACATCACTATGTTGATGTGTCATGAAAAGAGAGGTGATACGTGTCAGTGTGAGATGGATTCCATATGTCATGACTGATGAGAGAGCCACATGTATGAACTGATGACTGCCACGTACTTTGGCACTTCAGAGCTCGTGGGCGATCTACATGTAGAGTTGGAGCTCCAAAGTTAACGATGATCGTCGATTTGAGGAGGACAAATGGCAAGGATCTGTGGACTCTGGGAGAAACGTTTTCGGAGGAAAACGTGAGCGGGGAAGTTGAAACTCCCAAAGACTGAACTCCTGAAGTAAATATTGACCGTTCATTCCACAGGATGCATGGCGTCTGATTTGCAACTCCGAGGGAAAGTACTCTGGAGGAAATCGGGAGGGGAAGTCCAGAAACTGCCAAAGCTCGAAGTCCCAAAGTAAATGTTGATCATATGTTCCAAAGGACGCATGGTGCCTGATGTTTAACTCTGGGGCTTCTTTCTGGTGATAGACCTCGCACAACTTTGAACTTACAAGTGAATGCACGTCGTCTATATAATTTTCCTGATTGGATCTCTGTCATTTAAAGATGAACTTGTTTTTTGCTTGTATTTTAAACCCGAAATATACCTCTTTCAAATCTCTGCCTTTTTCTGCTGAAGTTAACTATGCATACAAAGGACCTAGAGGATCTGCTACATGCTCAATTAGTAGCAAACCATAATGACAAGTATTTCAAACTCAATCAGACCCACAATGATCTTTCAAGAAGACAAAAATAACTCTACGCATAGGAACAGTGAAGCAAGTAATGATAAAAATGCATCCCTTTAGCATTGAGAAATTATCTTGACTGACCTTTACAGGAAAGGCTTCAAAGAGAGACTGTGTTGGAGAGGGAGAAGGGACAGAAGTACAAACTTCAGTCTTGATAGTAGGAAATCATAAAAAACTTAAATAAAACTTGTGACTCAAAGATAAATACTAAAAATATTTTTCTTTTAATCCCTGCAATTCTATGTGTTAACATTGTCTCCAGAGGGGATGGCATGCTCCCTGTGAGCTACCTAGAACATGTAGTTTCGGTGTTTTATTCTAGGGCTATCAGGTTATTTATTCAACAAAATAAGAAGAAACGTGATATTTACAGTGAAAGGGGAAGCCACTTCATGGCTCAAACAAAAAAAATCTTAAGAAAGTGCCCATTAACAGGGCCACCAAAAACTTCGGAATCCTCCAGGTTCTGCAATTTGTAAGTATTATTTGAAAACACCTTAGAAATCTTGAAAGGGACAATCCAAAAGGCTTCAAATTTACCATGTTTTCCTTTGTCTTTCTTGGTTCCATCCCACTTGAGCACCATATCTCCTAGATGGAAATATTCTTTGTTGGCCTTGTGGTCAAAATCTTGCTTGATCTTTTGTTGATGGTCCTATGCTTTGTCAAGGAGTTGCTCTCTATTCTACTGCACTTCTACCAACTGATGTATCCTCCTAACAAAATCATTTGTTTCTCCATCTTGATTCTGTAAAAAAATTTCCTCGGGAAAGGAAAGCTGAGTAGGAAAGACAACCTCAATCCCATATACAAGCTAAAAGGGGGAAATACCAAGTGACCTCTTTGTAGTAACTCTATCAACCCATAATGAAAATTTTAACTTTGAATTCTATTCTTTCTTGTTGTCTTCTAACAAATTCTTGATGATATTTATGAGGCTCTTATTAGAAGATTCTACCAAACCATTTCCTTGGGGATAATAAGGAGTAGAATGGACTAATACAATCCCATACTATTCACAAAAATTGATCAAAGGTTCATCTTTGAAAGAAGCAACATTGTTAGTAACAATCTTATTGGGACAACTAAATCTAGACATGATATCTTCAAGAAAACTAATATTTACCTAATGAGAGGAACTCCTGGTAGGTATGGCCTCTATCCATTTGGAGAAATAGTCAGTTGCAGTCAGAATCCACCTATGTTGACCACTTGATATTGGGTGAATTTCTCCAATGAATTCAAGGCCCCACTGTTGAAAAGGTCCAGAAACCACCATTGGCTTCAAAGGAAGAGATTTGAGCTACTGCTTTCTAGAAAACTTTTGGCATTTGACACAATCTCTAATCTTTGTACAAACATCAGAAAAAATTCTAGGCCGAAAATACCCATCTATGAGGATCTTATAGGCTATAGTTCTATTAAAATGATGCCCCCCACACAATCTGTCATAAAAATCAGTCATGGCCCTTTGGGCCTCACGTGGATCTAAACACCTCAAAAGAACCCCTAAAGGATATTTCCAATACAACATGTTATCAATAAGACAATGTCTGATTGCCTTAAGTTTCAGATCTCTTGCCTTGTTTTTCTCCAGACCATCAGGAGGCTGCAACTTTTGCAGAAAATATATGATGTCTTTATACTAGGTGCATTCTGTCAAGTTGGGGCTAATATGAGAGCTTTTATCAACAAAATCATTTTGCTACTTATCTGATTTTAGATTCATGAAATTAACCCACAGTGATTTGCAATTTGATTCAGCCAGTAGCCTAGCTAAACCTTGGCCCTTCACCAATTTAGTGGGTTTTATTTCAAGGTCAAATTCCAGAATTTTGGCAATCCATTTTCTCCTCTTCCCATCTATGTCAGGTTGGATAAATATCTCTTTCACAGAGGCTGAGGGAACATAGGAAATGATTTTGAAATGCATAATGTATACTCTGAAGGCTTTGAGGGATCTAACTAAAGTGTAAGCCTGTTTCTCCATGATATCATACATCATGTCTACATCCCTTAATGCCCTGCTAAAAAAAGAAATAGGTTGCTCTAACCCTTTTGTATTCTTTTGCAGTAAAACAACAACCAATGTGTCATAGGAGGCAAAGGATAATATCAATAATTCCTTGGAATAATCAGGGTTGATAAGTACAGTTTCTTCAGTCAAGGCCTTTTTTATTTGATCAAAAGAATATCGGTCCTCGACAGTCCATTTCACCTCATTTCCTTTCCTAAGCATGGATGTAATGTACTTGACCAATTCAACAAAGTTAGAGATGAACCTTCTCAGAAAATTGATCTTACCTAAGAAAGACTGAACTTATTTCTTGGATCTAGGAAGAGATAAGGTCTGGATGGCTTCTACTCTTCTTGGATCAATTCTTAACCCTTCTAGTGATACAATATGTCCCAATAACTTTCCTTCCTTCAAAGAAAACAAAGACTTCTTAGGATTAAGAGAGAGACCAAACTTTTTGCACTTCAAGAAGACCTTTTTTAAATAATGATAATGCTCTTTATCAGACTTTGAGAACACTGTAATGTCATCTAGATTGATGACCACAAATTTATCCTTTTCCCCAATAAAGTAAATACCCATTGCTCGCTGAAAGGTTTCTCTTGCATTCATTAATACAAAGGGAATTTAATCATACATGAATGTGCCCCAAGGATTAGTGAAGGTTTTCTTCTCTCTATCTTCAGGAAAGACAGAGATCTGATTGTAGCTAGAAAATCCACCAATTATAGACATCCTAGATGAACTTGTCACCCTCTGCAATATGTGGTCCATATTTGGTAAGGGGTAATTATCTTTCTTGGAGCTTCTATTCAAATTTCTAAAATCGACACAAAGTTTGATTTCCCCATTCTTCTTTCTCACTGGGACCAAGTTAGCCACCTATTCAGAGTATCTCAAAGGAATGATAATATTGGCATCCAAAAGCTTTTTTACTTCCATTTCCATAATAGGACGCAACATAGGATTTATCTGTCTAAGTTTCTTCCTAAATGGTTTGCTATCCTCTTTCAAAGGTATCTTATTTTCAATTATGCTTGTGTCATATGTTCTCAAATATTCATATTTCTAGGAAAACACACTAGAAAACTCTTTTAAGAGCTTAACATATTCAACCCTTTTCTCTTTTGACAAGCTGCTAGAGAACTTAAAATACTTTGGATCTTCCTCTGTACGTAGATTGCATTCAGTCACTTCATCATTTTTAGTTGAACCCTTAACCTTTACAACAAAATCATTTCTAACAAATAATCTCTTCAAATGAACTAGTACTTTTGGAATATGTTTACTAGGCAACTGAACAATATGATGGTCAACAATTTTGTTCAGAAAAAAATCAATATGAGGGAATTTTTTCAGTTTCATGATCTTGATCAATATATAAGGCAAAAAAATCATCCACGGTCTCAAGAAATCTTTTTATCTCAATATCATCCTAAAAAACCTTCCAATTTTTGACATTGTCGGGTATAGAGAGTCTATACTTCACTTCCACATCATATTTGAGTTTAGGGGGTAAAGGAACTCTGAAATTACTTGTTGAAACAACCATGGAATCTTCCATAGTGTTCTCCTCTCTAGGAACAGATGAGATATTAAAAGCTAGGAAGAAACTATCAACAAGATCCGAAACTTCATTTCTGTAAGTCCTTAACCCAGGGTGTTTATCTTAATACATATTTTTTATTTGATGGACAATTAATTTAGAATCTCCAAACGTTGCTAGCTCTTCAATCCTCATGTCTTTAGCATCCCTCAAACCCAAAATAAGAGTCTCATATTTTGCCACAGTGTTTGTAGTTTCAAATTCAAGTTTGTAGGATAATGAAATGATCTCTTGAGTAGGGGAAATAAAGACTACCCTAGAACCAACACCTTCTTAAGAAGAATCCTCATCAAAGAACATCTTCCAAACATAAGTATTAGGAATATGCAATAGGAGGTTGAGGAGCATCAGTGAGATGCAATATATTGGATCCTAAATCAATATCAAGTGCAAAAATAGGATGGTTGTGGGATTTTCTTCATCACTGATGATGTAATCTAATTGAGCCTCCATGTAAAGTCTTCTATGTTCTCCCCCAAAAATATTAATGGTGGTATATGTAAGGTCCATATGAAAGGTTTCCCCTAGTATTTTTATCCAATATCTTGACAAGAGCATCCCAAACTTAGGGGGGACATTAGCCACCACAATATCCATGAAGACACTTTTCATGGGAAACTGAAACAAGGTCACAACCAGATATTTGATAAACCCAAGACACTTCACTTTCCTAGAGTCAAAAGAGTATAAGTCATGGTATGTTTTTGTGATTTCCAACCCAAGCTCATCCATGACTGTTTTTGGCATGAGATTGTGAGATGCCCCTGAGTCCATCAAGAAGTTGTGCAACACTTTATCATGAATGTTCAATGATTCATAGAAAGGAGGGGATGACTCATCTCTATCTTCTATCAAGGGTCCCAGGATATAGTTGGTTTTTCATCTTGAAGGTTAACTAAATCTGTGGAATTAGATGAAAACTCAGGCTGCAACATTTTAGATAGGTATCTTTTAAATTCCTCATTCTTAATCAACTCCAAAAAAGGCACTAGAATTTTGATCTTTTGGATTTCATTTTCAAAGCTAAAGGAAGATGGGGATTTCATAATTTATTTAACTTCTAGGGTAGGGCTCTTAACCAATGTTTGAGGGATTTTCACATATTTTCCTTTATTGCTAGTTGCCACAACCTTATCATAATTTTATGCTTTAGTGGGATGATCAGAAGTGTCAGTCTTTCCCTCTTTCTTTTTGGACCTTAGGTTGTATCTATTAGGATTGTCTTTTTTTTTTCTCTCACTTACTCAATTCATTTAATTGACTATTCATGAGAGACTCCTCATATGCAGATTGGGTCAAATGAGGGGAAGAAGAGGTGTCACCAAGACAATGAATTTCATGATTAGTTTCTTCATCCTCTCCTTCTTCATCAGCAACAAGGTTGTTTTGGAAAGGGGTTTGAATTTTTTGATCATCCCTATCTCTATTTCTTGGATCTCTTTGGAGGACCTAAGGAGAATAATTTGGTCTTTTGAAATCACCTCTATTGTCAACATTTTGTGTGTTCCTATAGTTCTATTTTCCTTCAAGTTTCAACTTCTTCATTTCAGCAGAAAGTGATTTTACCAATTTTGTAAGTTCATCAACCTGAGGGTGGACAACATGGGATTTAGAAGTTGAAGCTTCAACCCTACCTTTCCTTATATATCTATCATACTTTCCCCTCATTTTGTCAGCTGTCAATATATTGGATTCTACTTCTAAGGTTGTGTTGGCCCTTGACCAAGTTTTGAAGAATACTTGGTCATATTTGACCACTTTTGGGACTACAACAACTTGCCAAGGAAGGAGTGCAACGCGAAGCAGAAATTAAGGAAGAAAGACCTATTTTTTGGTCCATTTTAGGGTTTTGGGTTGATGTAACGGGAAAGGGATGTCATCCCGTGGGTTTACCCACGCTTAGGCCCATTTTGTAATCTATAAATAGGTAATGTAAATAGAGGAGAATGATAGTAATGTAGTACATCTATGTGATGTATAACTGAAATATTAGTGCTAGTAACTAGATCTGTGTGATCGAATGCATCTTAGAGTGCTCTGTGCATGAGATCGAAAAGCTAAGTGCAAGTTGTTGTAGTCTTGTGTTGAAGAGCAAGGAAGAAGGATCTAGCGAGCTGCACAGATCTTCTGTCTTGTGTGAAGTAAGGGTCATTGAAGCTCTGTGTTGTAACTGCTTGACCAAGATAATATAAAGAAGACTTTGTGGACGTAGCCCCAGTGTGGGGGTGAACCACGATAACTATGTGTATAGTGCTTTGTGCTTCGATCTAATGTGTTTATCTCTTTCTTGGCTAAGTGCTTGATGTGATTAAGTAGATCTAGTTATGCTCTGTGATGATGAGATATGAATGAACGTTAGATCTGATATATAAGATGCTTAGTGCTTGATCTATTGAATCTAACCTATATTCTTGTGGCTAAGTACTGAATCATATTTAGTATAAGTATTCATTGCGATGCTCTGTGCTATCTGCGAAGTACCAAATGGGTTAAATATTGATGAAGGATCTATTCTAGGTGCCCTGTAAAAGATATAATCACAGATCAATGTCCCAACTAAGGTTGTAGAAATTTGAGTCCTGCAACCGACCTTGCCTCTACCTCGGGTGAGACTTCATCTGCTTCGCAGGTGTTGCCAAAAGGGTCGGTAGTTAGGGTTTTGTTGGTGCGCTCTTGAGCGTTTAACCCTGGGTCTGCAACTGTGCCAACAAATGGTTCCGTTGCCGGGATCGAAACTGTGATTGTTGGGAACAAAAGAAGAAAAAGCCTTGTGCGAACTAAACTCTGTGCGTAGATTTGTTGCCCTAGTGCACAGTATTCTACTGACCTACAAAGCTTTGTGCCAAGAAAAATAGGTCAGATCTAAAGGGAAAAGGTCATATCTGCAAGAAATTGGTTGATACAAAAGAAAAGAAGTGATATCTGAATGCTCTATGCTTTAAGAAAAGTAAAAGTGGAAATTTCTAAAGGAAAAAGGCCAGATCTGCAGAAAAGAGGTAAGATCTATAAGCTCTGTGCTCTGATAACGATAAGAATAGTCAAAAGTTTTTAGATTTGAAAGCTTTGTTCTCTGCAGAAGTAAGATAAGTGAAATTTTTTGTTTCTAAATCATGGATCTAGGTATGTTTGATAGATTCTGTCCTAGCTTCAAAACTAGGGCATTAATAGATGAAAGAAAGTTTGGTAAGAATAGATCTAACAAGTATAGTGATAGATATGTTATACCTATGCATTGAAAGAATGTATGGACTAAGAACTGGATGCAGGACCCTAGAAAGAGTTTTTTGCAGGCTAGCCACCATGATCCTAGTGCGCAATACAGAAGGAGTTGGGGAACATCTAAACAAAAGAGAGAATTAACCCTTATAGTTGCAGAAGACCGGGACATCTTGCTAAGGAATGCCCTGGGAGAAGACCTAGTTTCCTATGTTGTAAGGCTATGGACCATGAAGTATTCGATTTCCCTAGAATGATTGCTAGTCTTGAGAAGATGAATATGGAGCAAGCAAACCCCGAAGGAGATCAAGAGACCAAGATTATAGCAGAAACCCAGAAAGAATCAGAAAAGATATTGCTACAGATGAAAGATACCTTGAATGACCACCGACATGTTAGGCTATCATAGATCTTCAAAGAAAAGGAGAAAATCAAAGAAAGAATAGGGGACTTTGACATTGATTGTACTCTTGATGAAGAAACACAAGTGAACATTACACCAGAAAGAACTTGGGAAGCTATAGGAAAGCCTGCCATGATCCCTTCCCTAGGAGGAACAAGTTTCTTCAGAGGAAAGCTAGTAAACCTCTGTGGAAGGCTCACCCGGATACCTATGACTGTCAATGGAACTTCGACAGAGGAAGACTTTGAGATCATTAAATTTGTTGAAGACAACGCCTCATTTACCATGCTCATAGGAAAACCTTGGATTGATAGAGAACAAGCCAGACAAAAAGAGGAAGAAAAAGTTTTGGAGTAGAAGAAGCAAGAGTTAAAAGACTTTATGACCAGAAGGATCGTGCACTTGATTGAAGAACAGAAGAGAAGATCACAGATATTTAATATTAGTAACTCCGATGTCGAAGCTAAGAGAAAACTTGAGGATCCATAGAAGATCGAGTTACCTATTTTTGATACAGAGGAAGTATTATCAAGGAACCCTAGGAAAGACTTTCAATAGTGCGAAGTAACTAAGACCACAGAAGATAAACATCAAAATGGTAAAAGAATTACTGAGACAAAGCTCACTGGGAAGAAGGCTAGGAAGTTAAGAAAGAAAAGGGCTAATACTGTAAGGTTACAAGAGGTTCTAGAGGACACTTCGCAGCAAGAAGAATTGCATAATTGGAGCTTCATCGAGATATCAGAACAACGACATAGAGTACTTCTCCATGACGAAGCAATATATCCATTGGAACCGATATACCCGTTCGATCTCCACTCCGAATAGATCAAAAAAAAGTTATGGGTTACCACTAGACCATTGGATAGCACCAGAATGGATAGAACGGAGTTAATGAAGGCCCCATGTCCATTGCAAGTAGACCATTGCTGAGATTGCCTACTTAACCCATCATGCCACACATCGAGAATACTTTTTTCTAACTGAGAATTTGAGCATGAACCATGAGATTTATTTTCCCTGAGATCATTGCCTTACACTCACTGTAGTCTCTGAATTCTTTTTGCACCCAAGCTAGTTGACCCAAGTTTGTATGTCGTACGAGCTCAACGCTACTGAGAAAATTGTTGAAGAAGTTCTAATTGATTTAATGATTGAGAGAGTCATATCAGAACGCAGAATGTATACAGGTGTACAGGCATCGTCCTCGGGCGCACTACCAACTTCCCCCTCCACTACTCAAGTAGGACCATCCCGACCACCTTCAGAAAGATGATCTAAGCTCGAAAATGACTTTTCCACTGTGAAGATGATCCCAAGAACCTTGCCTAAATATATCCCACCACTAAGAGGAATAATGAATCGAGATATTGTACCCAGAGACTTCGACTATGCTGTAGTTACTACGTACCTCCCGAAAGGGGTGCGCGCAGTTCATGCTGACCAGGAGAAGCTCACCGCACTGAAATTTAGTGATTTTAACCTTGGAGATCACAAGGTTTATAGTATGCTAGCCCTTCACAAGTACTTGAATATTACAAAAGGAAAGAACCCTAATATTGTACCGCAACAATGGACCCATAACCTTGCGTAGTCAACCCTCCTCAACATAATGAAGATTCCATGTTTCGGGAAGGATCGGGAAGTAAATGCATGCGTTAGACTATTATTATCCTGCTACCATAGAGGATACCTATGGTTGGACTGCCGCATCACTGTGGATCCAATTCTGATCAATCGGATCACTGGGCTAAGCATGCACGACCCTGACCCATAGGAATTTTACCCTAGAAAGACCATAGATCGCACTCTCGCTCAACGAATAAAAGACACATATGGCGATCTGGAGAAAGGCACACAAGGTTACAAGGTAGCCTCCATTATGAATGCAGTAGTACGCTTTGGTTTCCAGCTGATCGCAGGAAAGTTAGTCCGAAAAAATAGACCTACAAAGGTGACCTGATTTGTAGTTGACCTCGTAGGGAAGTGTGTGGAGGGACTACAAATGAACTGGGAAAAATACCTTATAAATCAGCTAGAGCTTGACTGTAGACAAGCACAAGAGAAAGGGTATGAGTTACACTTTAGATGGTTGCTCATACTCATCGCTTTCATCACTTGGGAACTGTCCGAGGGAGCCACTTTTTCGGAGATCGAACCCTTCGAACCACTGGTCGTGAAGTTCTATACTCTGTGGTACTCTAGCGACATGAACAAACAGTGGCAGTCCAATGCCGTATTCTATGCTTACTACACTCATTTGAAGAATGTCATTTAGTCTACATAGCGCATCACACCCAACACACTTCATAGGTTTAGACCTTTGATGAAATTCAACACAGATTGTCACTTCACCTACATCACAGCGCGCGTAGATGAGCAAAAACAACAACTCCACTCATATTACAAGCTGACAGAAGATGACTTGGAGGAGATTACCAAGGAATGGTCGACAGACCTCCTTGTTGCAGCAGACCCCGCAAATATGTCCGACATAGATATCCCTGAAGCTCTGCCAGATACACCAGGACCGCGCAAGACTAAGAAGGATGTGGAAGTTTAATATATCCACAACACATCCATGAAGACTACTTCTCTCTCACCTGCAAAGGGAGGTGATGATGAAGAACTAGGGGGCACAAAATTTCAGCAGAACAAAGGCGAGGTTACTCCGCTTGGAGACGAGGAAGATTCCTCCAAGAAAAGGAAGATTACCCCACCAAATCCCTCATCCCGAAAGAAAGATAAGACCACCCAGACCACGCTTAAAACTACCCTTACCCTATATGATTTCGACTTATTAATTTCCACACTGAATGATGTTTCACTAGAGCTCGCAGAAAAGCAAGAAGCAAAGAAGGAGGAGCTATTCTGCCGGATCATGGGCGAACTCAAAGAAGTGCAGCAGGCACTCTGGTCCAGCCAAGTAGTTTCTATGGTGCCCTTAACAATGGAAATACCAGGAACACGTGATGAGCCCACTCAACTATGCCAGATCGTCGATAAAGTCGAAGCTCACCTTCGATGAGCTCAAGCAAACATAACGCAATCCACCCAAGCTTTGGCGCAAGAACAAAGCGCACGTGGAGAACAATGAAGGAAGGCATAACAGGAGAAGCTTGCCTTACAAGAGAAGTGGGAGGAGGAAAAATAATAGTTACAACAAAGAAAGGACCAGTTGCTAGTAGAGAAACTTGAAGTACAGGAAAGAGTTCACAAAGCACTGCGCTCTGTGATGGTCATAGAAGTGAAGATGGAAGATCGTCTCCCACAGCAGGTGACCCAACTGGAATAAGTAATCCAACAACTTCAATAGTGCATCACGGATCTGGAGCTCCGCACCGTGCCTGAGACACCCCAAGAGATAAGAGATCTAAGAGAGGCCACTGCTCGAAGTGTAGTGGACTGATTAAAAACCTTGTCTTCAGAATGTAGGTAGCTAAGAATTAGAAACGCCCAAACTTATGAAACCCTCACAGAGAATCCAAAATTACAAACATTGGAGGCACAAATCCAAGAAGCAAAGTAGCATATAGGTGTGCTACAAGCACAAATGAAGTATGTGACCCCAGTCGAAAGAATGAAGAGGTTCACAGAACAACACACATCCCAACAACAAGTACACATGATGCAAAGTAAAGTAATGGAAGCCTCTCAATGACTGCAACCACTCCAAGAGAAGGCATGCCAACTTTTCACCGAACTTGAAAGCCAAGGAGATGAACTCAAACAAGGTGTCATCACTACAGAACAATGCCTGGAAGGACCGCTCAATGACACAGTAATCCAGAAATTTACTGAACAAGAGACTGTCGCACTGCAGCAGGTCGAAGTAGCTCGAGCCAAGCTCGAGGCGTTCGGAGTGGAATTGGTCAGACCTGAGTGACTTGGGATGAGTCACATGTGAGTGTTGGGGGACTGTTGTCCCTTGACCAATTTTTGAAGAATACTTGGTCAGATTTGACCACTTTTGGGATTGCGACAGCTTGCCATAGAAGGAGCGCAACGCAAACTGGAAATTAAGGAAGCAAGACCTATTTTTGGGTCCATTTTAGGGTTTTGGGTTGATGTAATGGGAAAGGGATGTCAGCCTATGGGTTTACCCACGCTTAGGCCCATTTTTTAATCTATAAATAGGCAATGTAAATAGAGGAGAATGATAGTAATGTAGTACATCTATGTGATGTATAACTGAGAGCTTAGTGATAGTAATTGGATATGTGTGATCGGATGTATCTTAGAGTGCTCTGTGCATGAGATCGGAAAGCTAAGTGCAAGTTGTTGTAGTCTTGTGCTGAAGAGCAAGGAAGAAGGATCTATTGAGATCCACAGATCTTTTGTCCTCTGCGAAGTAAGAGTCATTGAAGCTCTGTGTTGTAACTGCTTGACCAAGATAATATAAAGAAGACTTTGTGGACATAGCCCCAGGGTGACGGTGAACCATGGTAACTATGTGTATAGTGCTTTGTGCTTCGATCTAATGTGTTTATCTCTTTCTTGGCTAAGTGCTTGATGTGATTAAGTAGATCTAGTTATACTCTGTGATGATGATATATGAATGAACGCTAGATCTGATATATAAGATGCTTAGTGC
The DNA here is from genome assembly GCA_009831015.1 of Picea engelmannii. NCBI lineage: Eukaryota > Viridiplantae > Streptophyta > Pinopsida > Pinales > Pinaceae > Picea > Picea engelmannii. The sequence continues at coordinate 313,773 of ML778742.1, forward strand.
TTGATATGTTGAATCTAACCTATATTCCTGTGGCTAAGTACTGAATCATCTTTAGTATAAGTATTCACTGCAATTCTCTATGCTATCTGCGAAATACAAGATGGGTTAAATATTGATGAAGGATCTATGCTAAGTGCCCTGTAAAAGATATAATCACAGATCAATGTCCTAGCTAAGGTTGAATACATCTAAGTCCTGCAACCACCCCTTCCTCTACCTTGGGTGAGACTTCATCTGCTTCGTAGGTGTTGCCAAAAGTGCTAGTAGTTAGGGTTTTGTTGGTGCTCTCTTAAACGTTGAACCCTGGGTCTTCCCCTGTGCCAACAGGTTGCATCTTGCATATGGGCTAAAGAGGCAGATCTTCTTTCTCTCAATAGGAGGAATAACTCAAGGTCAAAATAACTAGCATAAGTAATCTTGGAAGAGGTTTATGTAGGCTTGATTTTAGTGGGAATCTTGTTGTACATTTTATTGAATCTCTTGGAGAAGTCAGAAACAGATTCCCCTTATTTCCTCTTTAGTGATCCAAATTATGTAATATAATAAAGGATATCCTTTTTATCCCCCCAATTCCTCAAGAAGGCATCATCCAAGGCTTCAATCATAGAAATAGATCCAAGAGTCAAACTCCTAAACCATTTTCTAGCCTCACCATCAAGGCTTTGCACAAATACTCTCATCCATACATCTTCATTTTCAATGTTAATATTGTTTGCATAACTATAAAAGGCTGCAAGGTGTTCTTTTGCAGTTGTGTCTTCCTCCCCAATAAAATTGGGCATGTACGTAAGGTAGTATCCAACTGGGAGAGCATTCATAGGTTGAGGTAAGATAAGAGGGGTATACCTAGCATCCACTATGGCATCCATCCTATTTCTAGGAGCATTAGCACCTACCATTGGGTTGTGAACTGTAGGAGAACATGTTGGATATGGAGCTTTGACAGCTACAACTACAATTTGGGTTTGAGGGGAAAGAGGGGACTTGGATGAGGATGGAGAGGTTTATGATTTCATAGAAAGAGTTTGAGCCTTTGGGGAAAATGAAATACGGTCCAAGGGAGAAGAGGTTTCCTTTTTTCTAGTCTCAATAACTTTGATAGGAGGAGGAGTAGGAAAACCTTTCAAAACAAAGGTTTCAAAACTTTCTTATTTGAATTGAGGGATAAAAGATGAATATTCAATAAGGAAATTTTAAAAATATGAACTTCTAGAAACTTCAGTAGAAGGTAAAATAGGAGGGTTAGATATGGCTATTGGAGTTTTAAAAGTAGAATCATATGAATGACCAGAAGTACCTGGTATAGAGGTTGAAAAGACTTCTTGAGAAGCCTTTCCTTTTTTGAGAATATTCTTTCAGTCAACTTCAAGTGTTACCAGAGGTAGATGTGGAGTAGAAATCGTGTGTCTACCTTTGGGAGCCACAACTGAAACAGTGGAGTCACTAGGTGCAAGCTGCAATCTTCAATGCACTGATTTATATTACACCTTCAGAATCAGTATAGCTTTGTCGTTCAATCCCAGGTAAATGTATTCAATTCGTTCCCCGGTAACAACGCCAAGAATGTTAGCACTGTGATTCACCCTCACATTGCAAGAGGATAAGCCCAGTACACATTAAAGGTTTGTAGATGTAAATGAAAAATTAAAGGTCAAATGGACAAAAACTCAGAATAATAATGTTTTAACTCATAAATCTGGGCTAGCATGCATAATCAAATGAGGTCTTCATTAGTTTCAGTCATTTTATGGGAGTAAAAGTGAATAGGAGGAAGACTTAGTGAGGGTGGTGTAAAGGTCTGCTATTGACATCAGGTCTTCAAGCAACCCAAGGAGGAAAAAGTCAAACACAAGAACTTCTTGAATTCGAAGTTAAAGAACATTGAAGAACATCATAGAAGTATTATAATCAAACATTCATCATAACACAAACGATAAAAATCTCATATGGATCATCCAATCATGAGTACTTCAGCATAAGAGGAAGAAAGATGATATAAAGAGAAACATAATTCTATTAATTAAAAATTCTCAAGTCGAATACATAACCAGTGACCAGTCTACTTAGTCAAAAATATTACAACCAGGGAGCCCAACTCAACCATTCAAACTTGTCATAACATTATTCTACAATATTTATAAAAAAAACGGTAGACAATAGCTCAACATGTGAGTTGGCCTTTCTTTCCTATGATTCTCCATGAAAATATGTCAATGTAACATCTGTACAGAGTGGTTTAACAGACTGCTAGAACCAGGGATCCTGTTGGTAACAAATTTAACAGAAATACTATCACGAAGTGTTATCACTTGGGCACATCTCCTCTTCTTATTATTCCTTCATGCAGATTTCTTTTCCATCTGTTCCTTTGATTAACTGTGCTAGGAAACATCTGCAGTCGAAAACAGATAGTGGCACTGGTCTTTCGACAAGTTTAACTCAGGGTGGGATTTTTTTGGAACAATGGTCTTCTAGATGGTCATGGAGGAAAGTTGTGACTGGTTATGAACTGGGGGAAGTGGAATCAATGTCCAATGGGAAGATAGGATGAGTGAATGTAGAGAGGATATGGTTTCTGGAGACATATGGCATGATGAGAGGAGGAGTAGATACATGGTAGGGTGAGTGGAGGACATGTGTAAGTAGGAGTGTGAGTGGAATTGGAGTGAAGGGTGAGCAAGACTTTTCATTTTATAATCACGTGAATGCGGGGTTGTTGAAGGCATTTTGGACCCACACCACTTTTGAGCCCACAATTCACCACCTTCCACCACATAGCTCTTTTACTATACCACGGTTTCAATGCGAGACCACTCAAGAATTTTAATGCTCAAGCAAGTTATGTCCCTACATTGAAGCGCGGTCATTGATCTAGCCATGTTCCGCGATCTGGGCAGCCCTGCCAATTTAGTACCCCCGCTAAAGTTTATCTGCCTACCAACTTTAGGATCATTCTAACTGCACTTGGAGATGGTGCTAATTTTGGCGCTGAACAAGAAAACTTTTGGAGGATGATCTAACATGGTGTCCTGATGTCACTATGTTGACGTGTCATGAAAAGAGAGGTGACACATGTTAGTGCCATATGGATTACAGGTGTCATGACTAATGAGAGTGCCACGTGTCTGAACTGATGACTGCAACATACTTTGGTACTTCAGATCTTGGTGACAGTCTCCATTTAGAGATGGAGCTCTAAAGTGAGTGGCGATCATAGATCTGAGGAGGAAACACGGCAAGGATCGATGGACTCCAGGAGAAACTCCTTCGTAGGAAAATGAGAGCAGGGAAGTTGAAACTACTGAAGCCCAAACTGTCGAAGTAAATATTGACCGCGCATTCCAAAGGATGCATGGCGCATGATCTGAAACTCCAGGGGAAAGTACTCCGGAGGAAATCAAGAGGGGAAGTCCTGAAACTCTCGAAGCCTGAAGTCTCGATGTAAATATTGACCGTTCGTTCCAGAGGATGCATGGCACCTGATATTTAACTTCGGGGCTTCTGTCTGGCGCTATACCTCATGCAACTTCGACCTTCCAAATAAATGCATGCCATCGATCTGATTTTCCCAATTGGATGTCCATCGTTGAAAGATGAACTTGTTTGTTTCTTGTATTTTAAGCCCGAAATGGACCTTTTTCGAATATCTTCCTTTTTTTGCTGAAGTTAACTGTGCATTCAAAGGACCTGGAGAATTTGTTGCATGCTCAATTATTACAAAAACATAATGAAAAGTATTTTAAACTCAATCAGACCCGCAATGATATTTCAAGAAGACAGAAACAACTCTATGCATAGAAATAGTCAAGCAGGGAATGATAAAAATCCAGCCCTTTAGCATTGAGAAATTCTCTTGATTGACCTTAAGAGGAAAGGCTTCAAAGGTAGACTGTGCTAGAGAGGTAGAAGGGAAAGAAGTACAGACTTCGGTCTTAACAACAGGAAATCATAAAAACTTGAATAAAACCCATGACTCGAAGATAAATGCTAAAAATATTTTTCTTTTACCCATGCAATTCTATGTGTTAACACAATGGTTGGATTTTTCTCGCACTCCTTGGACAAAACCAACTAATCCACCTGACCCTCATCCAAATAATTTGGAAATATATTTGAACCCAGAGGGCTTGGGGAACCCTCATCTTCCTCTTGATGCTTGGTCTTTTGCGAGGTAGGAAAAATCCTTGAACTGGATACCATACTGGGAATGGAATAACAAATCAAATTTCCCTTCCAGGATGAAGATAACATGCAGAAGGTATGAATTTTCTATCCTAAGCTTGTGCATAGCCAACCTCACCATGGCCTTCACAATCCAATAATTCTTGGTTATTTTAAAATTCTTTGTCTCCCTTGTTCTGGAGTAGAAAGGGTCCTGCACCGAGTCCTCTACTTCCTCTATCAATTTTCTATCAGACATATTCAACCTCTGAGTCCGAACCCTCTCTTAGACCTCCTCAACTACCTTATTTTATTCCACAGAACATAGCTTAATGAACCCATTCCCCATTGCCCACTCCAGCTCTCTGGTTTCCGACTTATTGGACACTAGAACCTAGGAAGTGGAAGCTTCCTTGTCATGCTTCCCCTGGTGTTGAAATATTCCCTTCCTACCCCCACACCTTACCATCTTCTGGATATGCATCGTAGAGAAACAACTCCACCTTGACACTTTCTTCCCACTAAAACTACCCATGAACCAGACTAACTTCCTCATCAAATGATTCAGGTGGATATTGGTGGCTACCCACCTATTCCAACTAGCTCCTCTTGACAATTTTAAAATTCAACACGTTCTTCTATAATTCTTTGTAATTGTGGGTTCTACACTTTTGGGGTTGTCTGAATCCCTGCACAAATTCTAGGTGGATATTGGTGGCTTCCCACCCAATCCAACTCGCTTATTTTGGAATTTTTCATGTTAGTTTGTCTTTCTGTACTTCTAGGGCCGTTTTGGGGCCCTAAACATTTTTTTTTTGGCTTGTGTTGGCACAGGGGTAGACCTAGGGTTCAACGCTACAACAACGCACCAAAACAATCCTAACTACCGGAGCTTTCGGAAACACCTGTGAAGTAGATGAAGTCTCACCTGAGGTAGAGGCAGGGGTGGTTGCAGGACTCCAGTGTCTGCAACCATAGTTGGGACATAGATATGTGATTGTAACACCTTAAAAGAGAACTTAACAATTACAATTCATTAGTATTAAACCAGTATCTACTTCGCAGATGAAACCCTAATTAGAGAGCATTGTAGTATTCAACCATATCTAGTATGTTCAAGCACTAAGCACATCCACATAGGTCATATCTAGCATTCATCCATATTATTAAGCACTAAAGTATCATATCAGACTCACCTACCATCTAACATCACACTAAGCATTGAATCACATAAACAAAAGAACAACCAAAAGCACAAAGCATGCACAACATAGGATATACATGGTTCACCCCCACCCTGGGGATATGTCCACCAACTCTTCATCTTCTTTATTATCTTCTTCAATCAGTTACATGCACAGAGCCACAAAAATCCTACTCCACAGAGGAAAGGAGATATGTGCACCTCGCTAGATCCTCCTTCCCTAAGCTAGGTTACATCACTAAGCCTCTTCTCAATCTCTTACACTCGCATGCACTGAGCTCTGCAAGCCTCATACAGTATGCACAAAAACAATCTCCACTAATCACTTATCACTTTTAATCACATAGATCGAACTACTTCATGCATCGCTTAGCCTTCTATTTATACTTTACAAAATAGGCCTAAGCATGGGTAAACCCATGGGTCGACATTCCCATACCCGTTACATAATCCCAAATCCCAAAAATCCCTAAAAGGGGGCCGAGATCCCACGATCTCCGCTTCGTCTTGCACTCCACCTTTGACAGCCTATTGAAGTCCCAAAAATAGTTCAAACCTGACCAAGGATCCTCAAAACTTGGTCAAGGACCAACATGCCCCCAACACTCGCTTTTGATTCATCCCGAATCACTCTGATCTGGGTAGCTCTGTTTCAAAAGCCTCGAGCTTCTCTCAAGCTGCTCCAACTTGTTGCTATGCCATGACCTCATGTTCAACAAACTATTGGATAACATCTTCGTTGATAGGTCCCTCTAGGCGTTGTTCAACTGCAGTGATGAATTGCTCCAGTTTTGTTCCTCGGCCTTCGATCTCTGTGAACAGTTGGTAAGCCTCATCCTGTACAAGTTGGAGCCTCTTAGTCACTTCCATGAATTTTCTCTGAATGGTGTGGACCTACTACTGGGCAGTGCACTGCTCTTGGGATGGCTTCATCCTTTCAACAACTGATAGGGTCTTCAATTGCGCCTATATTGTTTATGCTTAATACTTCGCCTCTTGGAGCTGTGACTCCAGTGTCTTCAGTTCTAGATTCTCATTGAGTCTCTCATACGTTTGGGCACTGCGATCACTTAGTTGTTTACATTCCGAGGTGAGGCTCTTGATTCCTTCAACTATGCTTCAGGTAATTGCTTCTCTTTGATCCCTTACATCCTGCGGAGTGTCTAGCACTGTGTGGAGCTCTAAGTCTGCTATTCGTTGTTGTAGCTATTGGATAGCTTCTGTAAGCTACTCTACTTGATGCATGACTCGGTCTTCTGTCTTTGGTTCTAATCCTATCATAGAGTGAAGTTCTCTGTTGACTACTTCTTTCACTTCAAGTTGCTCTGCTAGAAATTGTTCTTTTTCCTGTTGAATCTGTGTTTTCTCCTCTTCCAATTTTGCCTGGAGAGAAACCTTCTCTTTCTCTGCAAGTCGATTTTTTTATACGAGTACTCCTTGCACTTGCTTCAAGGCCTGGGTGGCTTGTTTTGTTTCTTCTTGTGCTCGACGAAGGAGATCTTCGGTTGCATCTGCTATTCGATGGAGTTGGACTGGCTCATCTACCAACTCTGGTTCTCCCGATGGCAGGGGTGCAATGGAAACTACACGACTGGATTGAAGGGCCTGATGTACCCCTCAGAGTTTGACCTAAATTCTGTCATACATTTCCTCCTTCTTGGCTTCTTGTTTCTCTAATATTTCTTGTGAGGCATCATTCACAACTGCGATGATGAAGTCAAAATCATCGGTAGTGAGTACAGTCTGCATATTGGTCACGATGGCTCTTGATTTCTTTTGGGAAGAAGGTTTCAAGGGAGAAACCTTCCTCTTCTTCAGGGGATCGATATCATCTCTAGGCGGTGTTACTTTGACTTTTTTCTGTTCAGATTCTTTGCCATTTATCTCTTCTACTTTGTTATCACCCCCTCAGTCAGGTGATACTAAATAATTATTTCCTGAGGCGTTGCTTAATTCTTGGACCTCTTCGATCTTCCTCCTTCTACTGGGTCTGGGTGTATCATGTTCTTTGTGTGTGGTCTCTGGCCTATCAGGGTCAAACATCTCTACAGGGTCTACAGGAATAAGGAGGTATACCAACCATTCCTTAGTGATCTCCTCAAGGTCCTCTTCCATGAGCTTGTAGTATGACTGAAGCTTCTCCCTATGATCGTCTACTCGCGCAGTAATGTAGATGAAGTGTCGATCTGGGCAAACTTCATCAGGGGTCGGAAACTCTGTAGAGTATTCAGAGTCATGTGAGGTTCATCTTCGATGGCTCTCTTCAGCTGGAGATAATATGTGTGAAAAACAATGTTTGACTGCCACTGTTTTCTCATATCGCTCAAGTACCAGAGTGTGGTGAACTTCACAACAAGCGGCTCGAATAGTTCAATATCCGGGAAGGTCACACCTTCTGGCATCTCCCAAGAAACAAACTCAATGAGGATCATGAGCTAGATAAAGTGGAACTTGTATCCCTAATCCTATGCTTCGTGGCAGTCCAGTTCAATATGATTAACTAGGTACTTCACCCAGTTCATCTGTAGACCTTCCACGCACTTCCCTGCAAGGTCAACGACAAAGCCTGTGACCTGCGTGGGTCGGTTCTTCCTTACTAGATTTTCTGCAATTAATTCACATGCTAGGCGCACTGCGCCATTTTGGATGGAAGCTACCTTGTATCCTCACGTCCCCTTCTCAAAATCGTCGTATGTATCCTTGATCTTCTGTGCTAGTGCGCGATCTGTGGCTTTTCCTGGATAGAATTCTTGTGGATCAGGTCCTTTCATACTCAATCCTATGATCCTATGGATTAGCGTCAGATTGACTGTGATACAGTAGTCTAGCCACAAGTAGCCACCATGGTAACATGGAAGTAGTAGCTTGACACAGGTGTTAACTTCCTGGTCACCATTTGTTGGCACAGGGGCAGACCTAGGGTTCAATGCTACAACAACGCGCCAACAAAACCCTAACTACCGACCCTTTAGAAAACACCTCTGAAGTAGATGAAGTCTCACCCGAGGTAGAGGCAGGTGTGGTTGTAGGACTCTAGTGTCTACAAATGTAGCTCAGACACATATCTGTGAGTGTAACACCTTAACAGAGCACTTAGCAATTAAATTTCATCAGTATTAAACCAATATCTACTTTGCAAATGAAACCCTAATTAAATAGCATTGCAGTATTCAACCAAATCTAGTATGTTCAAGCACTAAGAACATCCACATAGGTCATATCTAGAATTCATCCATATTATTAAGCACTAAGTGTTGGCACAGGGGAAGACCCAAGGTTCAACACTACAACAGTGCACCAACAAAATCCTAACTATCGTCCCTTTCGGCAACACCTGCGAAGCAGATGAAGTCTCACCCGAAGTAGAGGCGGGGGTGGTTTTAGGACTCAGGTGTCTGCAACCTTAGCTGGGATACAAATATGTGATTTTAATACTTAACAGAGAACTTACAACCGACAATTCATCAATATTTAACCACTATCTACTCCGCAGATGGAACAAATAATCCCATTATTCATTCATATCTGATGTATCTAAGCACTTCTCATAGAGAAGTAGGTTAGATATAACAGATTCAGGCACTATAACATTCATATAAGTCATATATAACATCCATATACATGATTAGCACAAAGCATAAATAAATATATCTATCTATATCAAAGAACTTAGCAAGTAGAGACATAAACACATCAATACATTGCACAAAGTAGAGCAACACAACATATATGTGGTTCAACCCCACCCTGGGGCTATGTCCACCAAATCTTCTTCTTTATTATATCTTCAATAGGATACATGCACAGAGCCTCAAAACCCTACTCCGCATAGGACAGGAGATATGTGCAGCTCACTAGATCCTTCTTCCCCGAGTGGATCTAAGCACACAACCTTCCACAACCTCTTACAATGACTTTCACTTAGCTCTGCAATTCTAACACAGTATGCATAGAGCACTTAAAATCCTTCAATCACATAGATATAGAACTTATCCATTCCTAACTTCCCTTTTCTTACATTTCCTAGACATCTATTTATACTTTACAAAATAGGCCTAAACATGGGTAAACCCATGGGCCAACATCCCATACCCGTTACATAATCCCAAATCCCAAAAAGGACCCAAAAAGGGGTCGATATCCTACAATCTCTGCTTTGTCTTATGCTCCTCCTTCGATATGTTGCCGAAGCCCCAAAATAGTTCAAACTTGACCAAGGATCTCCCAAAACTTGGTCAAGGGAAAACATGCCCCCAACAATCAACTGTGACTCGTCCTGAGTCACTCTGATCTGGGTAGTTCTAATTCAAAAGCCTAGATCTTGGCTCGAGCTGCTTCTACTCATTGTTGTGTCATGGCCTCTCATGCAATGAACTCTTGGATGAATACCTCGTTCACAGGTCCCTCTAGGCGTTGTTCAGCTGCAGTGAAAAACTGCTCCAGTTTTTCTCCTTGACCTTCAACCTCTGTGAATAATTGGTAGGCCTTATCTTGTATAGGCTTGAGCTTCTGAGTTACTTCCATAACTCTTCTCTGGATAGTGTGGATCTTCTGCTGGGTAGTGCGCTTCTCTTGGGAGCGCTTCATTCTTTCCACAACTGACAAGGGCTTCAATTGTGCTTGTATCGTTTCATATTGATACTTCGCCTCTTGGAGTTGTGACTCTAGTTCCTTCAGTTATGGATTCTCAGTGAGTTTCTCGTAGGTCTGGGCACTATGATCATTAAGTTTCTTACATTCCATAACAAGGGATTTTATTCTCTCAACTGCGCTTTGAGCAATTGCTTCTCTTTGATCCCTTACATCCTGTGGAGTCTTGGGCACTGCGCGGAGCTCTAAGTCTACTATGAATTGTTGTAGCTGCTGGATAAATTCTATGAGCTTCTCTACTTGTTGTGTGATTCGATTCTCTGCCTTTATTTCTAAGACTGTCACAGAGTGAAGTGTTGTGTTGACCACTTCTTTTACTTTGAGTTGCTCCGCGAGCAACTGTTCTTTTCCTTGTTGTATCTGTTCTTTTTCTTCATCGAACTTTTCTTGGAGAGAAATCTTTTCCTGTTCTACAGCTCGATGCTACTCTACAAGTACTCCTTGTAGTTGCGCCAAAGCCTGGGTGGATTGTTCTGTTTCCTCTTATACTCGTCGAAGGTGAGCTTCGACTGTCTCAGCTAGTCGGTGGAGTTGGGTTGGCTCATCTCCCAACTCTAGTTCTCTTTATGTCAGAAGCGCAATGGAGACTGCGTGGCTGGACTGAAGGCCTACTATACCCCTCGAAATTTGACTTCAATCATATCATACATTTCTTCCTGCTTCGCTCCTTATTTCTCTGCTATCTCCAGTGAAGCATCGCTCAAGGCTGCTATGATGAAGTTAAAGTCATCGGAGGTGAGGACAGTCTGCATCTTGGTCATGGTGGCTTTCAATTTCTTCTAGGAATATGGTTTCGGGGGGGGGGGAATCTTCCTCTTCTTTAAGGGGTCAACCTCATCTCTGGGCGATGTGACTTCACTTGGTCTCATTTCAGCTTCTACTTCATCACCACCCCCTCGGTTATGTGACATGGAAGCATTCTTCCCTGAGGTGCTGCTTAAGTTTTGGAACTCCTCAGTCTTCTTCTGCCTATTGGTTCTGGGTGTATTATGTTCTTTATGAGTGTCTTCTAGGCTGTCAATATCATATATCTCTATGGGGTTGGTGAGGATAATAAAGTCAATGGAACATTACTTGGTGATCTCCTCAAGGTATTCTTTTGTGAGTTTGTAATATGACTGGAGCTACTCTTTATGTTCATCTGCTCGCGCTGTAATGTAGATAAAGTGTTGATCTGCGTTGAACTTCATTAGTGGTCGGAACCTCAGTAAGGTGTTCAAGGTCATGCGAGGGTCAAATTCAATGGCTCACTTTAGCTGGAGGTAGTATGTATGGAACACAACATTTGAATGCCACTATTTGTTCACATCAGTTGAATACCATAGGGTAGTGAACTTCGCAGAAAGAAGTTCAAACGACTCTATGTCAGGGAAGGTCGCTCCTTCCGGCATCTCCCATGCAACACATACAATGAGGACCAGGAGCCAGCTGAAATGAAATTCATAACCCTGATTCTGTGCTTCTCGACAATCTAGTTCCAACTGGTTAACTAGGTACTTCTCCCAGTTCATCTATAGGCCTTTCGTGCACTTCCCTGTGAGGTCAACGACAAAGTGGTGACCTGCGTAGGTTGGTTCTTCCTTACTAATTTTCCAGCTATCAATTCACATTTTAGGTGCACTGCGCCACTCTAGATGGAAGCTACCTTGTATCCTCTTGTTCCCTTCTCAACATCGCCATATGTATCCTTGATCTTATGTGCTAGTGCGTGATCTGTGAATTTTCCTGGATAAAAGTCCTGCTAGTCGGGTCCATGCATACTCAGTCTCGTGATCCTATGGATCAACATTGGGTCAACTATAATGCGGCGGTCTATCCATAAGTATCCACCATGGTAACACGACAGTAGCATCTTGACACATGCATTAACTTCCTGGTGTCTTCCGAAGTGTGGGATCTTCATGACATTCAGCAAGATGGACTGCGCAAGGTTCATCATCCACGATTGAGGGATGATATTCGAGTTCTTCCCTTTTGTTCTAGTTAGGTACTTGTATGGGGAGAGAATACCATAGATCTTGCGATCTCCAAGGTTGAAGTCGCTGAACTTCAATGCTATGATCTTATCATGCTCTACTCGAACTGTGTGTATCCCCTTTGGGAGGTACGCATTGACTATGGTGTACTTGAAATCTCGTGGCACACTATCACGATTCACCGCACCAGCTAGAGCCGGGATGTAATTGGGCTATATGGATGGAATCAACTTCACGTTGGCAAGGTCATCTCTATGCTTGGTTCTCTTCTCTACTATTGGTCGGGATAGCCCTGATCCATGAGCAGTCGACGGAGAGGCTTGCATCGTTCTCGTCGATGAAGCTTGTATAACTATAGGCATCGACATGACTCTTTCAGTCATGATTTCGACCAGAACTTCTTTGACAACTTTCTCTGCAGAGCTGAACTCATCCGATATACACGCTCGGGGTTGAAAATCTCAGGTTCGAGGAGTAACTTAGACACTGTAATGGGATAGAGGACAATAGCGCAATGACCATTGTGTAAAATCAACGAGTCTGCTGGTTCAGATTCACGGTTAGCAAAAGTGTTCTCGTTGCATGGTGCAACGAGATAAATAGATAACTTGGCAACAGATTGCTTGCAATGGTCGAAAAGCCTTCATTAACTTTGTTCTTGTCCATTATGACGCGGTTCAACGGTCTAGTGGAAAAATATAAATTCCTTTTGATGTGTTCAGAGGATCGGTCGAACGATTATATTATTCCCAATGACTATATTTCTTCGCCATGGCGAAGTGCCATGTGACGTTGTTCTATTATCCCGGTGAAGCTCCAATTCTGCAATTTTTCTTGCTGCGAAGTTCCCTCTAGAACCTTCTGCAACTTGTCGATCTTAGCTCTCTTCTTACTTAGTTTTCTAGCCTTCTTTCCAGTGAGATTTGTCTCAGTATGCCTTTTTCCATTATGATTCTTATCTTCTTTTGGAATAGTAACTTTGCGTTGGTGAGATTCTTTTAGGGGTAATACTTCATCTGTATATGGAATAGGTACTTCAGTCTTTTGTGGGTATTCTAGTGTTCTTCCTACTTCGACATCCAAGTATCTGGTTTTAAATAGATTTTCTCGGCTCTCCTATTCTTTAATCAAGTGTGCGATCCTCCTAGTCATGAAATCTTTTAACTCTTGCTTCTTTTGCTCTAAGATTTCTTCTTCTTTTCTTTTGGCCTGATCTCCTTCAATCTAAGGTTTTCCTAGTAACATAGCAAATGGAGCATTGTTTTCAATAAATTTGACAACTTCAAATTATTCCTCTGTTGAAGTTCCATTGGCATTCATAGATGTCTAGGTAAGTCTTCCACATAGGGTTATCAACTTTCCTCTGAATAATCCTATTCCTCCCAATGAAGGAATCATAGCAAGCTTTCCTAGAATTTCCCAAGTTCTTTTTGTCATGATATTCACCTGTGTTTCCTATTAGGTGATTTATATGTACTTAAAAAGACACTAAACTACCCTCAATTAAATTGTCAACCCAGGGTAAGTAAACCTAGAGTTGTAGCAAAATATATGCCAAAGGTAAAAGTTTGGTAGGAGTATAGTCTAACAAAGGAAAGTAACTATCTAAGGTTAATCTACTCAAGCAAACCTATCTAATGAGCAAACCCTACTAAGAAAAATGAAACTAGGTAACCTAAGTACTTTTGGGCCAAGGATCGATGGATGGTTCCTAAGAAAGCAAGTAAAACCCTATGTAAAGCAAACTAGTTCAACAATAAGCAAAAGAAAACCACTAAGCATAATAAGCAAATGACAAAAGCAAACTTCTTTAACTTGCTAACCTACATCCAATGAGCAACTACCCTATGAAAGGAAATAAATAAGCAAGTAAGAAAAAGCACCTATCTAACCTATTAAAGCCAATAGACAAGTAAGCAAAGACACCTAACTAACCTACTAAAGCAAAAGACAAGCAAAGGAAACTAACTAACCTACGAAAGCAAAAGACAAATAAGCAAAGGCAACTAACTACTGCAAGAAAAACTTCTCATTGAACAACTATCTAGCCTAAGAGGCAAGTGAACTAAATGCCTAATGCAAAACTATTTCTAATGCGTGAAAGGAAATCTAAATGCTCAATGCAATGCATGCAAGGAAATCTATTCTATTGAAAGCAATAAAGGAAACTATCTCTTCTATGAAAAGAAGAAACTGTTTTCTAATCTATGAAATTCAAATGCATTCTATACTAATATAAGAAAGCTTATGCTATACTAAATTCAGTCATTAACTACAACTTGAAATTGCAATCTAAATCTAAGAAATAAATTGCATAACATAAACTAAACTAGCTCTATCTTAATAATTCAAATTACAAAAAGGAAAAATACTCATAAACAGAATTTAAAGACTATTTCAACATATGACAAGAAAGCAAATAAGCAACTAAATGACGAATTAAATAAATAAAACTAACTGGCAACTAGATCAACAAACTAGAATTGAAAACTAAAGACTAATGACTATCCATCCACCGAAACCTCGTTAAAGAAAACATAAACTCAATTTTTTGTTCTATTCTATCTCAAACTTTGTTTTAAACTATATTCTACAATCATAAATCAAAGCCTAATCTAACATATAAATTCATGTGGGGTTAGTGTATGAGTTTGCAAACTCATTCCTAATTATAAAATCAATGCATATTAACAAAAAGCCTCCATACTAACCTGCAAAAGAGAATTAAAACAGTTAAACTACAACAACAAATTAAAGAAATGAAGGAACAGTTCATGTACAGGGAATAAAGAGACATCTAAGCTATGAAATGCATAAATAACATAGAGAACAGTTACTAGATTGTTGTTGGCCCCCCCAGCAAGTCGTGTTCACCTCTCAAACGCACACCACGAGCTCAGCAAAATGATTTCATCATTAAAACTTGAAAAACACAGTCTTATACAATTCTGGCAATTGAAAAATGCAAAAACAAAAGAAAACATTTTTATCTCTATCCTCTACTTTGTCTACTTCTCCTTAGCTATTGTATGACCACCATGGTGGCATTTATAAGATTTACAGACCAAGTGGTCGACCACAGGAGGTTCGAACTGCTTCTAAAATTGGTAAATTTCATTAATGGTGCCCTAACTGCCGAAACTGAGTGAGCCAATAATCGCCTTCTTTGGACAACTGAAATCGAGTTGTCTTGAGCTTAGTAGCTGGAGGGGGTGATCATGAAGAAAACCCATGTTCCTTATTTTTCCATCACTGGCTGCCAATGCCATAACTGCCAACTTGCCTTGCATTTTTGTGCAATACTAGGTGTCGGAACGAGTGTCGGATCAAGTGTTGAAACTAAGAGTCGCAAACTGCTCTTAAGCCGTTCACAATTTCAAGAAACGGCTTAGGAGGGACCTAATTGGGCATACTACGCACAAAACCCATGTGCCAAATTTTTTAGATTCCACTTCATCCTCCCAAAAATTAATGTTTAAGTTTGCTTCCTATAATAGTGTCGGATGAAGTACTGGACCAAGTGTTGGATGGGAAAACGCCTTGTGATTTTGCCCTATAACACCAAAAAAACACGAATTAACTCTTGGAAATCATAGAACATTATGAATTACACTTGATTTAATCATTAAACATGAATTATACATACCTTATGCCAATCATACCATTTTATCATCAAATTCTCCAAAAAGATCCTTCAAAAAGATGAAAAACACATATATACATATGGAAAAAGTGTATAATAACCATCATGAAATGATCATATCTCGGGTCCAACATTTCCTCATCCCGAACAAAGTTAATGTTGAAGTCTCCTATTCTTACTTCAATGCACTCTTTTTCTTTGAAGATCTCTGATAAGCTGATATGTCGATGGTCATTCAGGGTTTCTTTCATCTATAGCAATACTTTTTCTGATTCTTTCTGGGGTTTTGCCATAATCTTAGTTTCTTGATATTTCCCGTGGTCTTCTTGTCTCATATTCATCCTTTCAACCTTAGCAATCATACTATGGAAATCCAAAACTTCATGGTCCATAGCTTTGCAACAGAGGCAACTAGGTCTTCTACCAGGGCATTCTTTAGCCAGATGTCCCAGTTTTCTACAACTATAACAAAGGGTTAATCATCTCTTTCTCTTAAATGATCCCCAACCTTTCCTGTACTGCGCACTAGGATCATTGTAGCTAACCTACAAAAAATTATTTCTAGGATCCTGCATCCATTTGTTAGTCCAAACATTCTCTCTATGCATAAGTATAACATATCTTTCACTAGTCTTATCAGATCTATTCATACCAAATCTTCTTTCATCTATCAGTTCCCTAGTTTTCAAGCTAGGACAAATATTATCAAACATACCTAGATCCATACTTTAGAAACAAAAATTTCTACTTATCTTATCTTCAGCAAAGCATAAAGCTTCCAGACCTAAAAAATTTTACTATTTTTACCTCTATCAGAGCACGGAGCTTATAGATCTTACATATTTTATTCAGATTGGCCTTATTTTCTTAGCACAAATCTTCACAGATCGAGTAGAATACTGCGCACTAGAGTGACAGATCTACACATAGAGATTTCACAGTTTCAGGTCAGATCTTCGCATAAAGTTTTTTTTTTTCCTCAGTTCCTAGCAATCACAGTTTCAGGTCTTGGCAACGAAAACGTTTGTTGGCACAGGGGAATACCTAGGGTTCAATGCTACAATAGCACACCAACAAAACCCTAACTATCGACCCTTTCGGCAACACCTACGAAGCATATGAAGTCTCACCCAAGGTAGAGGCAGGGCTTCTTGCAGGACTCAGGTGTTTGCAACCTTAGCTGGGACACAAATTTTTTATTGTAATACTTAACAGAGCACTTAGCACTGACAATTCATCAATATTTAACCACTATCTACTCCGCAGATGGAATAGAGAATCACATCATTCATTCATATCTGATGTATCTAAGCACTTTTCATAGAGAATTAGGTTAGATCTAATAGATTCAGGCACTAGAACATTCATATAAGTCATATCTAACATCCATATACATGATTAGCACAAAGCATAAACAGATATATCTATCTATATCAAAGAACTTAGCAAGTAGAGACATAAACACATCAACACATTGCACTAAGCAGAGCAACACAACATATACGTGGTTCACCCCCACCCTGGGGCTATGTCCACCAACTCTTCTTCTTTATTATCTTCTTCAATAGGTTACATGCATAGAGCCTTAAAACCCTACTCCGCATAGGACAAGAGATCTGCACATCTCGTTAGATCCTCCTTCCCTGAGTGGATCTAAGAACACAGCCTTCCATAGCCTCTTACAATGACTTGCACTTAGCTCTGTAAGTCTCACACAGTATGCACAGAGCACTTACAATCCTTCAATCACATAGATCTAGCACTTAGCCATTTGTAACTGCCCTTTTCTTACATTTCCTAGACATCTATTTATACTTTACAAAATAGGCCTAAACATGGGTAAACCCATGGGCTGACATCCCATACATGTTACATAATCCCGCGATATATGTTTCATCTTTTGCTCCTTCGGTAGGCTGTCGAAGTCCCAAACTAGGTCAAACTTGACCAAGGATCTCCCAAAAATTGGTCAAGGGCCAACACTAAGCTATCATATCAGATTCATATACCATCTAACATCCCACTAAGCATTGAATCACATAAACAAAAGAAAAACCAAAAGCATAAATAATTCACAACATAGGATATATGTGGTTCACCCCCACCCTGTGGCTACGTCCATCAACTCTTCGTCTTCTTTATTAGCTTCTTCAATCAGTTACATGCACAAAGCCACAAAACCCTACTTCACAGAGGACAGGAGATCTGCACACCTCGATATATCCTCCTTCCCTAGGTTAGGTTACAACACTAATCCTCTTCTCAATATCTTACACTCACTTGCACTGAGCTCTGCAAGCTTCATACAGTATGCACAAAAGCAATCTCCACTCATCACTTAGCAGTTTCGATCACATAGATCGAACTACTTCCTAAATCGCTCAGCCTTCTATTTATACTTTACAAAATAGGCCTAAGCATGGGTAAACCTATGGGCTGACATTCCCATACCCATTACATAATCCCAAATCCCAAAACTCTCTAAAAGGGGGCCGACATCCCACGATCTCCACTTTTTCTTGTGCTCCACCTTCGACATCCTGTCGAAGTCCCAAAAATAGGTCAAACCTGACCAAGGATCCTCAAAACTTGGTCAAGGGACAACAACTTGCCATATTCAAACTGTGGACAAAGTCCAATTTTGATGGAATAATGTGTATTTCTAGAAAATACCTTTCCAACGGGCTATCACACACCTAAAACGAAGGTCGTATGCAAAATTAATGACCCCGGGAAGTTGAGGTACCAACTTACCCATCGAGCCCACATAAATTTTGGTGTTTCACCTCCTAGGGTTAGGTTTTTGGATGTCTAGGGTTTTGGAATTCACGAGTAATGCTAAAAATGCCTCTAGAGCCTCATTCTAATCATTCTTCTTAGACGAATGCGTGTAGCAGCCACATCTCTTCTCAGAGATAGCTGCCAGCATTCGAGAAAGTTGTTTTCAGTTCTGTAGTTTTACAGTTTCAACCTATTTTATTTATTCAATAGAAGTTATTGTTCAATGAATATCTGTTATTGTTATTTGTATCTATGTGTTATTTTATTTAGCATGTTATTCATTTCATTTTGCTCATAAATCCGGATTAGTGGTATCCGAGCGGTCTGCTCTTTATTTATTTCTTTTCGTGCATTTCCCCGACAAGATATGGGTACAAGAAGTTGGGACTTGACCCAGTCGAGACTTTTCAAGATCGGTCGCCTTGATCCTGAAAATAACCCATGGGGGATGAGAATAAATATTATGGACTGGGTGATCCTTTTAAAATCTTGCTCGAGGAATCCCTTACACGAAAAAGGAACAAAATGATGGACAAATTTGCAAAGATCCTTCGGCGACTTCCCACAAGAGACTCATCTTCATCAAGCGGCCATGCAACCCCCTTCAAGGTACAAGTAAATTTTGATATTCCATTATCTGAAGGACTAATAGATGAAGATGTTGTAGATAAATGGTTGAATCTACTCGAGGGGTATTTTCCGGTCCACAATTTTTCTGATAGGGAAAAGATTACTTTTTCACTCTTTCAATCCCCCATGTTAAGTATTGGTGGGATACTTACTCTAATCAAAGGGCCATAGAGGAATATGCAATATGTTTGGTCTCCCCTGTTAGAATATAGAAGAATGTGTTCTTGTTTTACCATTGACGATACCCTCGTCACCCAACCATAGGACGAAGCCACCCTCCGAGCACCTTAACCTTGACTGAGAATTACTCCAGAAGCAAACCCTAGACTAGATAACCAAACAAGGTGTAGCGCATCTTCCTCCAAGGATAGCACACCAACAATAATTGATCAAAAATTCCAAACCCTAGCCAAGAGATAGTCCAAGCTCATACTGAAAACTAGCTGCTGTTGCAGCTGCACCTGCAGCTCTCCTCCACATGTGTGCACCAGACTGGGAACTGTAGTGCGTACCAAACTGGGAACTGCAGTTCCGAGATATGTCAAAATGAGAACTGGCGCCCTGTATTTATACTGGTTCTACCAAATTTTCTAGGGTCGACTTCTCCTTCTGGATATGTGTCTGTTCAGTATATTATTATTATTTCTGGCCGACTTTTTCTCTTGGAGGCTAATAACCTAATATAAATTATCTTCTTGAGCCGACAAGACTTCTAGGGTTATTAGCCAACTCATTAGGGTTTTCTCTTGCTTTCCGAAGTCTTCTATTCTCGTCAGGTTCACACGTGGAGGTAAATACCTCCCACAACTACCATAATATTAACAATCCCTCCTAGCTAGGGAGGTATTACAGGTAATGGTCTTGAGCACAAAAACATACCATTTACCCGGTAGCATCAATATAGTCGTCTAGACTATCTCATGACTAGATCATGAGCATCACCATCACCATCAGCTGCATCATCTCTTGAAACCATACTTCATCTGATTAATTAGACATGATGTTGGATACGTCACTCACACCATAGAGTGATACAAGAGCCACTCTTATAATCTAGAGGGGTAAATGCTCTGAACCAATTTCCGTCTGGAAAATCTTAGTTCATCATTCGTTTGGATGGTGATTATTTTCAATAAACTGCTGATAGTCTTCAAGGTAGTTAGAACAAAAATAGAACACAACTGTGTCTATCCATAGTAGTACATAACTACAATCCAGTGGTTCACTACCACACCAAGTAACACACAAGTACTTGATCAGCAACATGTAGTCACGAACAGTGGAACATATCCACCACAGTAGTCTTCATCTACTGTCATGCAGTCTTCATAACAAACATTTGATAGCAACCTGCATAGAAACAATGTTATGATATATACTGAATTATTTGGGCCAATCTTTCACTCACATCTGTGAGCTCTGAAAGAATATCTGCCTCACGAACAATGGAACATATCCACCACAGTAGTCTATATCTATTGTCTTCATAACAAACATCTTATAGCAACCTACACAGAAACAATGTTATGATATAAATTGAATCATCTGGGCCAATATTTCACTCACGTCTATGAGATATGAAAGAATATCTTCCCTTAGAGTAGAACAATGAGATATCTGGACTATTCTTCTCAAGCAAGGAAGAATAATTGTCATGTCTTCTGAACCTAGACCATTCTTCCTACACTAATCAAAGTGCACCCTGGAGAGAATGTATAACCCTAAGGAATGCTGAGTCTGGACCATTCCCCACCCTGGGCCATTCCTCCTACACTAATCAAAATGCACCCTGGAGAGAATGTATAAACCCTAAGGAATGTCTATCCCTGATTGTTGAGCCTGGAGCATTCCCCACCCTGGGCCATTCCTCCTACACTAATCAAAGTGCACCCTGGAGAGAATGTATAAACCCTAAGGAATCACTATCTAGACCATTTCCTCTGCTAACCACAAGAGGAAAATATTGTCCTGCATCAACCTCCAAAACGGACCATTCCTCATGTTAACCACAATGAAAAATCGATGTCCGGCGAGGCGGGCCAGTGTTCTTGAGTAACCCTCAAGAAGAGAGACTGCCCTAGACCACTCCCCATGTTAACCATAATGGGAAGTCATTGTCTATGATACATCAGCAATTAGACTACTTCCCATGTTAACCACAATGGGAAGTGACTGTCCGTCAGAGATCTCAATCCACTTTCCGAACAGGAAAGCATCTGTCCAAGAAGGACTATTTTTCAATCTTTAAAATGAATGTCTTCAATAATGTTTTTAGTGCTCCCTCCTAACCTGGAGAGTCATTTATTCCTTTTTCAATAAGAAGGAGGTTGTTTCCACAAGATCCATCTTGAGTACGCAAACTCTTTCATATTGGATAGAAGATTTACCAAAATGTCTTCCTATCTGCTCATCTGTGGAGATATGTGTTGGAGAAATCATTTTCTCCTTTCTAGACTTCATCATGGATAATGTAATTCTTGATTTCAAATGTACTTTAGTTTGGAATATTGTGAAGGCTTCATGTAGATCTAGAAAATAGAGTATATCATAGTTGGAGAACTGGAACATATCCATGTGGCACTTCTTCTGTCATCATGAGATATGATCTACTGAGTAGTCATCTTGATGTTATAGGAAATCTTCACCACACTTTTGCTGTGCACTAGAGATTCTCCACCAAGTTATCTTCTTTTATCTGCATATAAGAGTCTCTTTCTGGTATGTCTTGAAGTCTTGAGATTGCTCTTCATACGCTTTCAATTTCTCTGGAAAACATTCCTTGCATTCAGCTGGTGTAGAACTCCAACTCATGGATGTTGCGGATGATATAATGACTCATGTAGTGATATGTCTGGTGTACTAGAACAAGTAATCATCATAGTATTCTCCCTCCATCTGGGAGAACCTCTAGTTCTGGATCTTGCAATGCTTTCATTCATAAGTCTTCCATACATTGTTCTTCATCACGACTTTCAGTTCCTTTGCTTGGTTTCTTTTTGGTGAGTTCATGTCAGGCTGGTAATATTGTGATTCTCGATACAATGACTGGTTGTTCTGGCTTCTCTTTATTTCTTGGAATCCTCATGTTCTTATTTCATCATAGGATCATGGATCTCGATGGACAACCAGGAATACTTTAAGGCTTCTCTTCGAATAAGTCTTCTTCTGTGTTTGAGCTGAACACGTATTGTTTTTCATGGTCACTACCATGGATATATATACTTCATCATCTTCAATGGATCATAGGATTTGATCCCTCATAACCCTTGCTTCATGTAGGAGTGCATATAATCGGCTCCCTCCGTCTAATTTAGTCCACGCTTCCATCTGCATCCTTATTGTCTTCTACAATATATAATTGGCTCTCTTTTCTAACAGAGTCCACGCTTCCATCTTGTTATCTTCTACAAAACGTCATAAGTCCTTTTCCAATTTCCTCTCAGTTGCTGACTTCTTTCTATCTTTGCTTCTTCTAATTCTCTTCATGATTGATTCGACTTATCTTGCAATAGCTTCCACGTGATTTGTATTTCATCCTTTCATGTGTATTATCTAATGATATCCATTCTTATCTTGTTTTTCTTTCATAGGCATAGTTCTTCTTGAAGGATATTATCTTCCAAGAGATAGATATACAAGATATGTACAGAGACGATGCAAATGAGAAATAAGAAGAGTGTTGTTACCTTTTAGAAGAAGAAGTCTCTTCCATCCTACTTAGTCTTCTTTGTAGGTTCTTTTTCTTCGGAAATCGATGCTTCGTGTTTCTCCTTCCTTTTCTTTATCTTAGGACACTGATTCTTGTAGTGACCGTACTTTTGACAGTTGAAGCATTGTACTTTTGAAATGTCTTTCTCTTGATTTGGCTTCCTCCTTGAGCCAAACATCCTTTTGTTCCTGAAGTTCTTGAATCTTGTTGTGAAGGCTTGATCATCGTATTTCCTTTGGGGTTTCTCTTTTGCATTGATCCTTGATTCTTCTTGAACACAGCAAGTCCAAAGTTCTTCAAATGTCGGATACTCCTTCCTTGTGTTCATGCTTGCGGAAAATGCATCCCACGTCTTGGGAAGACCATTGAGTACTATGTTCACCAATTCCTTTTTCGAAATGATCTCTTCAATGGCTTGTAGTTGATCTCTTAGCTGGGATATCCTTACAAAGTATGATGTTATGTTGTCATCCTCATTCATCTTCATGTCACGGAGCTCATTCTTTAGACTCATAACTTGTCCGATGTTTCGAACTGAGAAGAGATTTGTTAGGGCATCGTACATATTCTTTGATGAGTCAAGATGGGAGATGTAGGGTATCAAGTGGTCTTTTATAGAATCCACTATGATACTCGTGGCATTGATGTCAACATCTTTGAACTTCTCCATAGCTGCAACATTCTGCGATTCCTTCTCTTTTCCTTCTTCAAACTCTGGCTTCACGATCTTTCCTTTCACGATATCCAACACTTTATTCTTGGCAAGGATGAGGTCAATCCTTGTCTTCCATTCTCTGAAGTTATAGGCTCCATCTAACTTGTTCTCAGACTTCATAGAGTTAGTCATGGCTGCTTGACTTGGTCAAACCCTAGATTTGACCAGAAATTCAAAATTCACGTCTTGGCTTGCTGAGAGTATCAGGAGATGTGCTAGGCTAGGGTGCACTGATATTTCTAGAGATTAGGTCAATCTCTTCACTTAAGGTGCTTCAACAAGAGGTTTAGGTTTTCTGCAACTGCTCCTGCTAGTAACCCTAGCGGCAGTGTCTTGGGAGTTGCTTCTACTAGTAACCCTAGCGGAAGTTCCTCAACGAGCTCAATATCCTAGAGGCTATGTTTCCTTCTAGCGGTTAGACTGAAAGAAGGAGGTGTGGGCCCATAACCTGTTAGAATATAGAAGAATGTGTGCTCGTTTTACCATTGACAATACCCTCATCACCCAACCATAGGTCGAAGCCACCTTCTGAGCACCTTAACCTTGACTGAGAATTACTCTGAAAGAAAACCCTAGGCTAGATAGCCAAACAATGTTTAGCGCATCTTCCTCCAAGGATAGCGCACCAACAATAGCTGATCAGAAAGTCCAAACCCTAGCCAAGAGATAGTCCAAGCTCATACTGAAAACTAGTTGCTGCTGCAGCTACACTTGCAACTCTCCTCCACATGTGTGCACCATACTGGGAACTGCAGTGCACACCAAACTAGGAACTACAGTTCTGAGATATGTCAAAATGATAACTAGCACCCTATATTTATACTAGTTCTGCCAAATTTGTTGGGGTCGACTTCGCGTTCTGGATATGTGTTTGTTCAATATATTATTATTATTATTTATGGCCGACTTCTTCTCTTGGAGGATAATAACCTAATATAAATTATCTTCTTGAGCCGACAAGACTTCTAGGGTTATTAGCCAACTCATTACGGTTTTCTCTTGCTTTCCGAAGTCTTCGATTCTCGTCAGGTTCACACATGGAGGTAAATACTTCCTGCAACTACCATAATATTAACAACCCCTACATGGGATTCCTTCAGGGATTCCATTAAATAACAATACTACTCTATTGGAAGCTACAAGGACCAGTACACATGATGGACTACACTGTGTCAGGAAACAGACCAAATAGTACCATATTTCACCAATATTTTCCATACCATACGCACCAGATTGGGTAACAAAGACTTTAAATGGCACGTGGTGCTCAAATACCATGGTTGTATGCATAGATACATTCACACAGAGATGGATTTTCTGGACATCACATCATTAGGTGTGTCTTATAGATATGTTGTCAATATCGAGTAGAAATTTAAGCAGAAGAGGTGAGATTTTGCATCTTCAATCTCCTCACAACTAAAGTAAGTAAAAGGCAACCCCAACCCACAAAACAAGGGACAGAGAAAATATGGCCACTCTCAGGAAAACTAGTCCAAGATGCAACACAAGAAGGGTAATGAGAAGTTGAAGAAGGATGATCCAGGTGGATATCGATGGCCACCCACCTTTTCCAAATGGCTCAAAACAGTTTTCTTGCCATTTTGGCAATTTACTATTTTTAGCAGGTTTTAACTTTCGGGGCCATTTTGAGGGTCCAAATTGTTAGCGTCAGAAGTCACTCCTGGATTGCTTACAGGAGCAGAGCCCAACGCCCATCAGTTTTATGTCACGATTTGTTTATGGAGGGTGATCAAATGGAGATAATGGCCCTAGGAGGTATTATTCTAACTCAGGGACTGAGTTTGATATGTAAAGAACAGAGGAGGTCTGGAATCCTAACTTCAGCCAGTGGATTGATTTAAACATGAACAAGTGGAAGACCTAGGAGAAAGTGGACAAACAACTCTGGGCATCAGGCTTGCAGCAGTTTGCAGAGGAAAAACTCCGAAAACAGGATCCTCCTGGTTCAGGGATTCAAGAAGCTGAAAGAGGACTTGACTGGATCCTCCAATTCCAAGTCATCCAGCGCTAAGAGAATTACAGGGACTGATTAGAGGCTTCGTAACTATTACAGTGCTCCATTACAACATCATCCTATAATAATTACAGCTCGACTGGATCCTCCAATTCCGAGCTGCTCTAACACAGTGTAAACAAAGACATGAAAGAAATTGGCATTCACAAGGCAAGAAGTCTCCAAAGTTCATACATAACCAGAACAACAATACTTCATTAAAATTTTACAACCAGGGAGCTCTGCTCAACCATCGATACTTACAAAAGTGGAAAAAATGCCTACATATACTTGGAACAAAAATACTGGAAGAGAAATCGAGACATGGCATTGAAGGCGTTACGTCCATGTGCTTACTGCGCCTGCAATCTCTGGGCAGTCGTGGTCTTCAGTCAGACGCAATCGCGTTCCAAAGGACCTGAGAAAGAATTGACAAGCTTACAGTCAATTCTAGACCTTCCATTTATGGAGGAAACGATGTTCAACCACCA
>ML778742.1:341299-358012 GCA_009831015.1 Picea engelmannii
AGAAATCATGTATTACTGTATATCTATGTTTATGGTTTCATCTCTGATACATTTCTGTTATATTATTGAATATCTGCAATATCTCTGTGCATTTCTTTATTATATCTCCGCTCTCATTTCGTGCCGAAAATAATCCGGATCAAAGGACATGGGAAAGTGGTGTGAATACCATAAAATCCCTTGGCAAAACACTAAAGAATGTCGCTCCAAAAAATCACTGGTGACTGAGTTGAAATATTCCAAGTCAGAGGAATATTTTGACTCCAAATCAAATCCAGAATGAGGGAAGTGGATTATCGATGTTGAAGCCAATGCCATTGTTGCTACCACCAAATTCCAACCAAGAAAACTAGAAGAACCAGAGGAAGGGGAACACCTATTTCACTCACAGATGTGGGTAAAGGGGGCTCCACTTCATTTCATTGTTGATAGAGGCATTAAGAAGAACTTGATCTCAGAAGAGGTTGTCAAGTGGCTGGAACTGCCGATGACACCACACTTGCAGCCCTGCAACATCGGTTGGCTTCACCAAGGAAGATATCTCTGTGTCAGCTAACAATGTAGTCTGCCCTATGACATCAAGCCATTCAAAGATGAGGTATTGTGTGATATTTCTCCCCTTGAATTTTGTGATTTTATTTTAGGACAACCATATTTGTGGAAGCGACATGTTATGTATGAGTTTAGACCCCGCAGTGTTATTATTACTTTGGGTAGACAATCGTACAGGATACTAGAGGTAGTGTCGCCTATTGTTATTTATTTAATCTTTGTTAAGCAATGCACTAAGGTCATTTCATAGACTGGGAAGTTCATCTTCTTTTTGATCCATGCTCACAATCAGTAGAAGTTCGTTGCCACATCACAAAGAGAAGATGTCGATACCTTCTATTGACTGTGAGGAGAATGTGCCTTTTTGGAAGAGTACATAGACATCTTCTCCTCACCCATCGGGGTACTGACGCACTGCTAAGTCAATCATCCAATTGATCTAACCCCTAGTGCACATTTGCATAATGGGCCAGTCTATCGTCGCTCGCTGATGAAAAATGACAAAATCAAGCATCAAATAAAATATCTTCTTCAAAAGGGGCACATCATACCCAACTCCTCCCCTTGCGAAAGCCTGATTTTACTGATGAAGAATAAATACAGGACCTGGTGGCTCTGCATTGATTATAGAGAATTAAACAAAATCAGAGTAAGGAATTGGTAACCAATTCCTCGAATTGACGACCTCCTTGACCAACTCAAGGGGGAAAAGGGAAAAGTTCTTCAGCAAGATTGACCTAAATTTTGGTTACCCCCAGGTTCCCATCGAACCGACTAATGTATGAAGACAACTTTCAATTCTAAAGAAGGTCTCTTCGAATGGTTGGTCATGCCCTTTGGATTAACAAATGCACCAACAACTTTCATGAGGTTGATGGATGATGTATTGAGACCCTTCACCAACTCTTTTGTGGTGGTGTATCTAGATGAAATCCTCATCTTTAGAAAAACTTGGGAGGAGCACATGCATCATATTCAGCAGGTTTTAAGCACCCTGTAGCAACACAAACTATATGTTAATTTGGAAAAATGCTTCGTTGTAATGAACAGGGTTTGGTACTTGGGATACATTGTTGATGAGCATGGGGTACATGTGGATCGAACTAATATCCAAGTCATCTGTGATTTTCCATCCTCGACCACATTAACCAAGCTTCAAATCTTCTTGGGACTTGGCAACTTCTACCGACGGTTCATATTGGGATTCTCCCATATTGCATGGGCCCTCAACCAAGTGACCAAGGGCGTTGGCAGGGAAAATTTTGCATGGGGAAAGTCACAACAACAAGAAATTGATGATATGAAGCATCACTTGTTCTCAGCTCCAATACTCTCTTTACCCGATCTGCAACAACCGTACGAGGTTGAGACTGATGCATCTGACTATGTTGTAAGCACAGTTATCACTCAGCATAGACATCCAATAGCATACCATAGTTATAAACTATCAGATATAATTTGGAAGCACCCCACCTATGACAAGGAAATGTATTTCATTGTGAAATCCTAACGTCAATCAAACATTACATTCTGGGAAAGGAGACAATCATCCACACTAATCACAAGCCTTTGAAGTTCACACATACACAAGGGAAGTTGCAGAACGATCGCCATCAAAAGTGGTCCACATACCTGCAGTAGTTTCATCTCAACATCAAGTATAAGATAGGGAGCACAAATCATGTCGCTAACTGCCTCAGTCGACCTCTCGTCTCTGCACTCACCACCATTCTCCATTCCTCTGGGCATGAGGCATCGAAGTGGCCCCAACTTTATCAGTGAGATCATGACTTCACCACCACCTATTAGCTCTTGGGTAAAAGAAAGAATGTCACCGATTTTCACATTCATGATGGAATGTTATGCTATTTGGGCCATCTTTGTGTTCCTACAAGTGAGCATGCAAATATTATTTGGGAGGCTCACTACATTCAGATGGTAGGACATTTTGGCGTGGAGAAAACTATGGTCATTCTACAAAAGAACTTTTATTGGCCAAAACTTCAATAGGACGTTAGCATGTATATCAGATATTCCATAGTCTATTCCATTGCCAAGCCAACCATGAGGAAGTAAGGCTTATACACCCTTATTCCTACTCCCGAGAGGCCTTGGGAATCCATCTCGATGGATTACATGTCTGGCCTTCCATCCACCAAGCAAGGAAATGATTATGTATATGTGGTGGTTGATCGGTTTTCGAAGATGACCATTCTCACAGCTTGCAAGAAGAGCATCACAGCAGCAGATACTGCCAAACTCTTCCTCGAACGAGTGTGGGTCCATTTTGGGATACCACAGACCATCATCTTTGATCATGACAATAGGTTCCTCGACACATTTTGGTCGAGTCTCTTTTCACTATTGGACAACAATATCACTAAAGAAACTACCTTCCACCCTCAAACCAATGGCCAAACAGAGGTCGGCAATCAGAGGATTGTGCACATCATGCACATGTATAACTCTAAGCATCCACGTACATGGGATGAGAGTATTCCTTATGTTCAATAGAACTACAATAAGGCTCTCCATAGCTCTACTGGCCATAGCCCCTTTCAGGTGGGGCTTGGATTCCAACCCTTGGGTCCCATTGATTTTGCACTACCTCTTGCAACCACACAAACAAATTCTTCCCATGTTTAGTGTGAGGTCGACAAAGCCACCAAATTCATTGAGTGGATTAAGCACAGTTGCCAATAGGTCTATGGTATTTTTTAGAAAGCCAATGCTAAGCACAAGCAACACCATGATCAACACCAGGTGCCACACAATTTTCAAGTGGGAGACAAGGTCTGGTTACATTTACAAAAATAATTCCTTACAAGGCCCCATCGAAAGCTCTATCCACTTGGTTATGGGCCTTGCACAATCAACAAGGCTATGGGTGACAATGATTTTTATCTCAACACTCCCCCCTTCCTTGGATTTCATCCAATGTTCAATGTTGACCTCCTCCAACCATATTTTCCACCATTATTAGGCACCTCGGAGATCGTTGAACAATTGACACCAATAGAGCTCAACCTTGACTGCATGGAACATGCATCCACTGATCATATAGTGGACACATAGGTCAAGGGTACTCAATAGCAGAGGATCTATCTTTATCGGCTTGTCAAGGAATGGAAACTCTTGCACCAAGGAAAGTAGCTCACCTGGAACCAAATTCAGTTGAAATTTTCTCACCTGATGAGGGAACTCAACGCAATGGAGACCATTTCTTCCTAAGGGGGGGGGGGGATTTGTCCAGATGGATATTGGTGGCCACCCACCTATTCCAACTAGCTCCTCTTAACAATTTTTAGTTCAACACATTCTTCTATAATTCTTTGTAATTGTGGGTTCTACACTTCCAAGTTTGTTTGAATCCCTACACAGCTTCCAGGTGGCGATTGGTGGTAGCCCACATAATCCAACTAGCTTATTTTGGAAGTTTTCATGTTATTACATCTTTCTGTACTTCCAGGGCCATTTTGGGGCCCTAAACAATGTTATTTTGGCTTGCCACAGTCAAACTATAGACGAAGTCAAATTTTGATGACATAATGTGTAGTTCTCGAAAATACCTTTCCAACAGGCTATCACACACCTAAAATGGAGATCGTATGCAAACGTTACAACCCCAGGAAGTTGAGGTACCAACTTACCCATCAGGCCCACATAACTTTTGACGTTTCACCTCCTAGGGTTAGGTTTTTGGATGTCTATGGTCTTGACATTCATGAGTAATGTTAAAAAGGCCTTTGGAGCCTCATTGTAATCATTTTTCTTAGAC
The DNA here is from genome assembly GCA_009831015.1 of Picea engelmannii. Classification (NCBI taxonomy): domain Eukaryota; kingdom Viridiplantae; phylum Streptophyta; class Pinopsida; order Pinales; family Pinaceae; genus Picea; species Picea engelmannii. Next base: position 345,630 of record ML778742.1, read on the forward strand.
AGATGCACATAACAGCCACATCTCTTCTCAGAGATATCTACCACCATTCGAGCAAGTTGTTTTCAGTTCTATAGTTTTACAGTTTTACAGTTTCAACCTATTTTATTTATTCAATAGAAGTTATTGTTCAGTGGATATCTGTTGTTTTTCTCTATATCTTTGTTTTATTGTATTCATTATGTTATTCATTTCATTTCTCTCGTAAATTTGGATCATCAAATCTACTCCCACCCCAACATTGTTCAAGTCTTTAAACGAACCAAGACCTTTCTTTACTGCATGCTAGTTCACCCAAACAACATTGTCACCCGTGAGAATTCTCTTCATATGAACTTCCTCTCTAGTGTCTACCTCTCTAGATATACTCTCCCACAAATGTGCCATCATAATCTCACTTCTCATTGCAACCAACATCTCTAAATAATGACTTTGTATGACCCTCTACTTCTCTTTTTTACCATTCGACATGCTTGACCATGAATGTTGTGTACCGGCTCCAGACCTTGGGATTCAATGCCTAATTTTTTTCATCATGTCGCATGATCTGTTCCACCCATGTTAAGCCCTTGAAAAATCCCCAGGTTATGTATAAAACTCCTTATTAATCCCTATATGTTGAATTATTACAATTCTAGTGTTATATGTGTATGTCGGCTAGAACCCTTCATTGCACCTTTTCATTATAATTGTACTCTTTGTCTCCTCTGTGTGTGTGTGTGTGTGTGTGTGTGTGTGTGTGTGTGTGTGTGTGTGTGTGACCAAATGTTATGATCCAATGCCTTAAAATTGATAAAAAGTCAATGAATATAGTCCACTTCGAGGGGAAACCTCTTTTTACAATATATCCAATTCAAAATGCAATATGAGATGAGATAAGATGATCCCAAGACTAGGTCTCCTTCACATATATATCCTAGTCTTAGGCTCATCTTATCTCATCTCATATAGTATTTTGAATTGGATATATTGTAAAAATAGGTTTCCCCCTCAAAGTAGACTATATTCATTGACTTTTTATCAATTTTAAGGCATTAGATCATAAAATTTGGTATCAGAGAATTGATCCTAGGGTTTTTCTTCTCTAAGTGAGTCATCTTGGAATTTTTGCTATAATGTTTTTTTCTGGGCCACTTCAACATTGAAATTTGGGGGTTACTTATAAGACATATCAAGGTACCTATGGTAAAAATTCAATCTTCTGGTTCATTATAATTTCAAATATATAGCCTATGGAATATATGTCTTTTGACTCATCCTGAATTCGATTTTAAACTAGTCATCTTGGGATTTTTGCTATAACATTTTTTTTCTGGCAGGTTTCAGATAGTGAAACTTTGTGGAGACTGAGGAGACATATCTTAGTATAGGTGGTCCAAATTTCAAATTATGGTTCACTATAATTTTATTTATATAGTCCAAGGCTTGTGACTAATCCTGAAATCTATTTTAAAAGAGTTAGCTTGACATTTTTGTTGTAAGTTTTATTATTATTATTATTATTATTATTTTATTTCTATGAAGTTTTTGACTCTGAAATTTTTAGAATCCTAAGTAGACATAGCCAATTACACATGACAATTTTTTCATATTTTGAATCATTATTATTTGTGAGATATGTTTCCTAGAAGTTGTAGTTGTTTAATAATCCCAAAATTAATCTTAAACAAGACATTTTGGTATTTTTGGTATAATTTTTTATTAGTGAAGGTTCAAACTGTGAATTTTTCAGAAGTTTAAGAAGTCATATCAAAGTACTATAAGCATAAATTTCATACATATAATGGTTCCAAGTTTAGAGATACATCATAACAAAGGTCATCCATCCACACATATTCCAAATTAAGGTTTTGAAAGGTACACAACTTACAATTGGCATAAATTTCTATTCGAAGATCTATTTTTGGTGATTCAAAATTTGTGATAAAGAAAAAATAGAGGAGTATTATTATTGTTATTTTTCATGGCTCTAAAAAATATTTTAACACCAATTAAATCTCCATAAGTATCATCTATAACTCATGAAGAAAATGAGGAGATACATAACAAGATATCCAAATTGGAGGAACAACTTAATGATCTGAGTGTTAGGCCAATAAAAAGTGATGAGTTGGTAAAATCACAAAGAAAAATTCAAGAAATGGAAACCAATATGGAGGAAATGAAAAATAATATGGATAATAAGATGGACTAAGATAATAATGACATGAACAAGAAGATGGATTAAAATAATAATGACATGAACAAGAAGATGGATTAAAATAAAGAAGAAATACAAAAATCCATGAAGGAATTGAAAAATTCCATGTCTTCCATGATCTTTCATGCTCTATATGAGAGACTCCATAAAGGAGATATCAAAATGCAAGGATTTCATGAAAATAAGGAGAACAAGGTTGATTAGACTCAATCACATATGAGGGGTATTTTGTCACTTTTGGAGAGAACAAATTTTGAATCTCAAAATCATGGTCATTCATTACTCTAAGATACACGTTATCAAGGCTTCAAGTCGATACCAAAGAACAACTTCATTATAAATATTGATATGAGGAAGTTTGATGGTAAAGATCCTATAACATGGATATTCCATATGGATCAATTCTTTGATCTACACTAAACACCAAGCTTACAAAAGGTACCTATTGCATCCTTGTATCTAGAAGATGATCAATTTGTTTGGTATCAATGATTTGTGAAAGAACAAATAATTATATTATCTCTTGGCCCATTTTTATGGAGTAATTGATATCACATTATGAGGATATTAAGAGAAATACATTCTTTAGTCAATTGATAAATCTTTGAAAAAAAAGGTCCAATTACAGAGCACATTCAACAATCATTCTAAGGTATTTGGAGAGATTCTGAAGAGTCTTCCACCATCTCGATATCATGATCATGCTATTCATTTGTAACCAGGAAGTGAACCACCTAACATTAGGCCTTACAGGTACCCATATGCACTGAAGAGTGAGATTGAGAATATGATCCGAGAAATGTTATAGGATGACAACATTCAACCTAGCCAAAGTTCTTTCTCTTCACCGCTAGTGATAGTTACGAAAAAGGATGGTTCATGGAATATGTGTCCATATTATAGAAAACTCAACAAAATTACCATCAAAGATAAGTTTCCTATTCTTGTCATTGAGAAAATTTCTTTACTAAGTTGGATCTTTGTTCGGTATATCATCAAATCATAATGAGGTAGGAAGACATTCCCAAAACAAATTTTAAAACACATGAAGGTCATTATGATATTTTTGTTATGCCATTTGGACTTACTAATGCACCTTAAACATTTCAAATCTTGGTGAATTGTATTTTCAATCCCTTCCTTAGAAACTTTGTGTTAGTATTTTTTGATGACATACTAATCTACAACTAATCTCGGGAAGATCATTTAACAACATGTTGGAAAAGTATTACAACTATTGGAAAAGAAACAAATTTATGCAAATCCTTCCAAGTGTGCATTTGGGATTCACGAAGGGGAATATTTCAGTCATATTGTATCTCATGAAGGTGTAAAAGTGGACCCTAACAAAATTAAAGCTATGAGGGAATGACCAATTCCCAAAACCTTTAAGAAACTTAGAGGATTCTTAGGATCGACATGTTATTACCGCAATCTTTTCAAGAACTATGGTCAATAGCAACACCTATAACAAGATTATTGAAGAAAGAAACATTTTATTGGACTAAAGCATCAACCAAATATTTTTAATAACTTAAGGAGACCATGTGTACAAATCTCGTCCTAGCCACACCTGACTTCATAAAATCATTTATTGTAGAGAGTGATGCCTCAGGCCATACCATTGGTGCATTTTTAATGCAAGAAGGAAGGCCCCTTTCCTTTGAAAGAAGCCAACTTAAAGAAAAAAACTTACTCAAACCAATTTACGAAAATTAGATGCTAGCCATACTACATGCAATTAAGAGACAGTCCCCTTACCTAATAGGAAGATACTTCAAAGTAATAACATATCATGATAGCGTGAATTACTTCTTGGAACAACGATTATCTTCAAAAGAGTAACAAAAATGGTTTACAAAGATGATAGGTTATGAATTTGAAATTATATACAAAAAAGGAAAACTAATATTGTGGAAGATGCCATTTCAAGGAAAGAAGAAGAAACAGAAGGTTCACTATGTGTTATTTCTATTCTGAAATTTGATTGGGTGGAAGAATCAAGGACAAAATGGAAGAAATATCAAGTGGTGTGAAAGATCATTCAACAAATACAAGAGGACCCCAACTTATTATATAATTTTCTATGGAAGAATTATTTTCTATGGTATCATGATCACCTATATTTATGTAAGAATTCCCAACTCAGACAAAAGGTCCTTCTAGAAGTGGACACTTCTCCTAAAGGAGGACATTCATGATTATTAAAAACATACCACATGATCAAGAAGGATTTTTTCTGGGAAGGTATTAGAACTGATATTCAAAATGTTTTTTTTTTAATGTGTGGTATTCCAACATAATATGGGAGATACAATTAAGATGCCAAGTCTCCTACAACCATTAGCTATACCAAGTCAATGTTGGGAAGACATTTCAATGGATTTTATTACAATATTACACAAATATGAAGGAAATACGATCATAATGGAAGTAGAGTATCGACTGAAAAAGTATGCCCATTTTTTCTCTCTTTGTCATCCTTTTAAAACAAGTACAGTAACCGTAGCACTCATGGAAATAGTTTAAAAGATACATGGAATCCCCAAGATTATTATAAGTGACAGAGATCCAATATTCACTGGAAATTTTTGGATTGAATTATTTTCTTGTTTGGGTACTCAATTGGCTCATATCTCTTTTTACCATCCTCAATGCAATGGGAAAACTAAGATTGTGAATAAATGTCTAGAAGGATATCTCTGTTTCTTTGCATATGATAAAAAGACACAATGGGTCAAGTGGCTTACATTGACAGAATGGTGGTACAACACATCCTTCCATACTTCATAAAACATGTCCCCATTTCTAGCACCGTATGGATATCATCCTTCATCCATCACATCACCCCTGAAAGGGAATGAAAAGGTTCAAATAGTGGAGGAATATATAGGGTACCAACAGGAGGTTCTCAAAATATTGAAGGACAACCTAGTTATGGCACAAAGTAGTATGAAACAACAAGTAGATCAACAAAATAATGACAGTAAATTATCACCCAAATATTATGGCCCCTATAAGGTTTTGCAAAGGATTGGAAGTATGGCTTACAAATTGGAATTGCCTCCATATTCACAAGTACATCTAGTCGTGCATGTTATTTTATTAAAGAAGGTAATCAAAAGCAAGATACAAGTCCAAATAATTTTACTAGATATTGATGAAGAAGGTAAAATCATACTAGAACCATAAAAAATCCTTGAAATAAGGGTTAAGTAGTTGAGAAATCGAGCAATTACTGAGTACCTTGTCAAATGGAAGAAACTACCATTGGAAAGGTGACATGGGAAGATGAGTTCTTCAAACAAAAAAATTTGTGGTTATTCAAGTGTTGAGGGAAACACTTGTTTGAAGGGGAGGGGCATGTTACGCCCTAGACAAAGCCCTAGGTTATGTATAAAACCCCTTATTAAGCCCTAGATATTGAATTATTACAATTCTAGTGTTATATTTGTATGTCGTCTAGAACCCTTCATTGCACCCTTTCATTATAATTGTACCCTTTGTATCCTATATATATATGCCAAGGAGACCTAGTCTTAAGATCATCTTATCTCATCTCATATTGTATTCTGAATTGAAAAAATTGTAAAATGACGTTTCCCCCTCGAAGTGGACTGTACTCATTGAATTTATATCAATTTTAAGGCGTTGGATCATAACAACCCGACTCTCATCAATTCCATCATTTTGAACCACCGTTGAGGTACTTCCCTTAATGAGTGAGGAAGAGTTAAGGCAATGTAGCTACTCGTATTTCCTAGCCAACCACAATAATTCCTATCTAGTTGTTATTCACTGTTGGGTATGTGCTATATTCTTTGCACAAGTATCCCTTGAAAAAAATATATCCTCAAGAAACGTCTCGCATTTTTTCCTCGTTTTTCGTGTTGCCTCGATTTTCATGTCCATTATTGGGTGGTTTTTTGGCACATGGTTTTTTCCGATGGTTTTCTATTTTAGGTTAAGGAATTAGGGTTGTTGACTAATCCAGGTCATTGGGTTAGAGTTTTGGATGTCGTTGGCTCCTATCTATATATTGTATTGTAAACAATGTATCACCATGAATGAATATAGAATATGCTTGTTTTCCCGGTTTGGGTTTCCAGGGAAAAAATCTCTGTGTAATGTTTGTATTTTCCATTGTATCTTTTATGTTCTTTTATTGAAAATATGTTTGTAGTAAATATTGTACAAGGTTAAAATCTACATTGACTAGCCAATTAGTGTTTGATCATGGCTGATAGCCCGAGATATAAGGTAGGTGTGATAAGTTATCATTGCTCTATCAATCTTGTACTTGAATACCCCACCGGCCCTCCTTTCAGTGCATTTCACACTTACTCATTAAATCTATATTTGTTCTGACTCTTTTGCAACTTTTATCCTTTCTCTCTCTTTTTTCTCGCAAGTGATTTCATCCCTCTTCCTATGGTCTCCGCGTTCCTCTCCCTCCTATGTTGGGAGAGCATGAAAACCATCCCTCACCCTTTCCCTCAATGGATAAGCATTTTTCTCCTTTATTTTTAAGTTGTTGCTTTTTGCCACCTTCTCCATCGGCCAATCAAGTGTACACTACACGACTACTATCTCGTTGAGAAACGATGTTGCCACATGGGCTTGGGTCATCCCGATAGCTTACACCCCATCCAGGAATAATGCAAATTTGATGCTAAAACAATGCATTTTTTACATTAATTCAATGAAAAAAAGGATGTATTATGATGTTAAAAATAAGAATGCAAAAAAACATCCCATCGTAACGATGATGCAAATGTGTTTTTTTAAAAGGAAATAGCACTATGATGGGATGCTAAAGTCTTGTATTTTATTAGTGAGAAATAAAAAATAACTTAAACTGGAAAAATAATATTGTTAAAGAAACCACATTACCAAAAATAAGTTCTCTTTGAGTTTTCCTTTTATTATGTAAAGCAAAATACAGACATGATTCAAATAAATATATTCATATAGAAATAACTCCCTATTTCAGATGTAATAGTTCCTCAAGTTCAAGTTTAACTTAAGCATTTTCAAAACCAAACACAAGAACTAGCAAATAAATATAGGTAGAGAACCTCGTGCCTAAAAGGGGGAAAAAGAAATGATTCCTCACAAATAACAAATCCCATAAGTTAACTTTAACTTGAGCATTTTCAAAACCAAACATAGTAACTAGCAGAGCAATATAGGTAGAGAACCTCGTGCCTAAAAAAGGGGCAAAAGAAATGATTCATAACAAATAACATAGAAAAAACCAATGAGTAATTTGCACAACTTTGACTAATTAATTCTTAAGTATCTCTAAGTGAGGGAATCGTTTATTCGCTAGTCACTACAACAAAATCCTATCTTTTTCTTCTTTTAACCTTTTTTTTCCTCTTCCTCATCTTCAATTTTAATGTGATTTTTTATTCATTTTGGGGTGAAATTGAACAATTTTAGCGTGATTTTTTATCCATTTTGGAGTGAAATTGAATACATATTCATGGGTCAATGCTATAGTCAATGAATTTAGATTCCACTTTTGGGGGATTGATAATAATTCTAAGAGGGTTTCCCACTCCATGACTAGATAAATACAGGACTAGATAAAAAAACAATTGTTGCATGGCAGCGTAGTCCCTATCGTGTTGAATTAGGAATAAATGCATAGGGATGGGAAAAAGTAGCGGAGGTAGATGGAAACTGCAACGGAGATGTGGCAAGCAGCATGAAGCAAAGGTGGTATTCATGCAGTAAATGACACGTGGCCTCTAGAGTCCCATTTATTTTTTGAAAGTATATAATCTATTTTGCTATGTTCAAAATTTCTGTCTATTTTGTCTCTATATGTGGCTGGACAAAAAAAGTTCTATTCAAATTAAATAAACACAATTTCTTGACATTCAGCATAATGGAAGATAAAAATTTATGAGGAAATAAATATAAAAGGAGATAAAAAATAGTTTTATTTGAAATATATCAAAAAATAATATTGTCTGTTACATATTCCTGGAAATTTAAATGTGTTTGTCATATAGATTGGGATTGTGACTCCCACGGACCATAAGAGAAATATGTACAAGAAATAGGACTATGGAAAGAATAAGTGGGCGATGGTAGAGTGTAATACCTGAAAAGAATAAATTGAAAGGTATCAGTATTTGGATAGACATTTCTATTTAAAAAAGTGGAATAACTGGGTTGATAAACAAAGCAGGATGTGATCAGTATAGACTTACAATGATGGTACATATCACCCCTTTTTCTATTTGCTTGTTGATGCCTTTTTATTGCTATCGTCGACAACTACTAGAATCGTGGCAAGTGTTTGTTTCCTTTCGTCAGCGACCTGCTTCAATTCCCTTTCGATCCATTCTTCAATGTAGCTTCTCATTGGGGCGACGTTGATCTCATTTCAAATTTTTATGTTGAAAAGTTCCTTTTCTAATTACCTGAAATCGATAGAAAGATTACGCAAAGCCTGGTCAATTTCCTCATTCTGTACTGAATAGTCGACTAGCCAGTTGTCGACGTCATCTTCACCATATTCAAGGATGTTTTAAAACTTTTCCAAAGACAACGCCTTAAAAATATCAACCTGTTTATCAAAGGCTTTCTTAGTTAAGGGAAAGGAGTTGACGATTAAGTTGGGGTATTGGAAGTCGTTGGTCCTTCCGGCTAAGTCTATTCTGGTCATCTTTGTGAATAGTTTTTCTTTCTTTGATATGGCTTGTTCACATGACTGGACAACGAGATGCAGGTTCTTCACTTTTTCTTTCCAGCATGCATTTAATTGATTGATCCAGTTTTTGGATGGGAGATCTTGTTTTCTTCTTCTTGTTTCTGTCATGTTGTTGACAATGGTGCCAAAAGGAGGGACCGTGTCTAAATAGAAACGTTCTTGATCTTTTAAATCCACCTACAAATGTTCGATCAAATTATGTGCCCTCGTTCCAAGGGAAGCCATGTTTTGTGATGTTTCCCACGCCTCGACAATCAGTTCCATTCTATTCCTGATATTATTCTCCACATATCCTCTACACAATGCGAGGAGGCTGGAGGATCCTTTTAACTTGGCTACAGGGGTGGCAGGCATGGATATTGCTAAAGCACTGGCAAGCAATGGCATAGGAATCAATGCTTCCTCCAATTCCTTGACCCGGTCCTTCAGTCTGGCATTCTCGGCCTCAATGCCTCCAATGGAATCATCAAGAGAATATTTCGTTGCTCTGTGGAGTCAAAATATTTGGGATGACCACATGTTCGCAAGGTTAACCTCTGAATGAGATTTTCCTTTCTTATTTTTTACATCTCTCTTTTCAATAATTATTTTTTTAGACTCACTATCAAAAACAACGCTCTGTAACACGAAGGATTCATCTTCGTAAAAAAAATTGGTATCAACTATGTCCATTGGACGACTATGCTGGATCTCGTCTCTGAGCTGATCAAGGTTGCGAAAAATTCTATCCAGATCAGGCTCAAGTTCCATGTTCTCACTCTCCATTTCATGCTCTTCCACCTGTCCTACATTTTTTTTTCTCTTTTTTTCCACGGGAAGCTTGTGAGAACTATCAATTTTAGGGTGAGGAGGTTCGTTATCTCCTCCTCTGTTTGAATAATTCTGAGTTTCTTTCTTCCTGTGGTGAGCCATTGGAGCGATGCTCTGGGATGTCATACTTTTTGGAGTGTTATCCACCGATTGGAAACTCTTTTCACTAAGGCCTTTTCCGTGTTGCTTGTACAATTCAATGGTGCTTTGAAATGTGTCTAGGTTGTTGGCATCAGAAGGAGCATTGTCACCAGTGTCTTTGTTTTCTCTCAGGTGTTTCTTGAAAAAATAATTCTCGAGGCCAAGTGTTAGCAAATTTTCTAAAAAAAAAATATTAGGGTCGAACCCTCTTAGCCTTTTAGCATATCTTAGGTTCAAGTTGTTGAAATGGGCTATGAATTCGTAAATTTTGTTGACTTTCCTCAACACGAAGTCCCCGACTTTCCAGGGCAGAGGAATGAATTGTTTTTTTCTCTTCTCATGGAATAGATGCAACCAGTATCTGTATTTCCTTTCTATTTTTGTAACAAACATTTTGTCTGTAATGTGACATGGAAGGAGAGTAGGTTTTTCCTTGGAACCAAAAATCCTTATCACAGTGTAATTATCCATTTGTTCAAGTGTCCCCTTCCTGTCCAAAAACCTGGTTGCCTAGTTAGATGTGCGAGGAACATCTTATCCTAAAAATAAAACTTTGAAAACAAACACAAATTCATTAAAAACCTCATAAAACCAATGGGAGGACTTGTGCTTCCACAAGGCCTGGTACCGGAACGTTACTAGGTCGAATTCCTAGTTTACCTTCTTGGACAGAGATAGTTTTGGAAACTGGCAGCAATGCGCTATCACAAAAACCAAGTAGGATGACATATAAAATTTCTTCTCCTTTTTGAAGCTTGACAATTGGGTACAGATTTCATGGGAAATTAGCTTCCCCTAATAAAAAATGGCTTGTTCCTTGACTTTGAAATGAAAAATATAAAGAACCATGCGGGAAATAGTTGGTGTGGATTCATGTCCCATTATTCTTGTAAACAACCATGAAATATCCCTGAATGGATTTCTAAATCAACTAACCTGGAAGCTTGTGATATCTTTAGGAACTGCCATCGGATCTTCTAGGAACTTGGGCTAGAGGTCCAACCCATTATTATGCTTTCATAGGAATTTATTGGAATATTCTCCTTTGAATGTCAATGTTGGCTACGACAATATTAACATCTGGCGGAAGACCTGAGGTGACATAGAAACATAAGAGTGGTCCCACAGTCGAATAATTCTCTGGCCTGAATTATATTTATCAGCGCACCAAGAGATCAACTCTTTATAGTCAAAAACTTCAGGGACACAGCCTGCACGAGCAATCCCATAGGTCCAAATTATTTTGTTTTGGGCGGAAGGGGAAGAGTAACAAGAATATTCCCTGGACCACTGGAAGTTTTGGTCCTCACGCTCAAAGATGTTCACTGTATCTCCATAGAAATGGTCTCGAGATGGTGACATAAGTTTATGAGAACGTTCATTTTCTCCAGAAGATGGTTGAAATGGGTAGTTGGATGGTATAATATAACCCTCTGCAAATGTTGGTTCAATGCTTATGAATGGGAAATCTCCTCGAGCCTTTCACTCATTAATGAAAATATCTATGGGTGTTGCATGGTGACCTGTTAGCAGTAAATATTACTTATTTCATACTTAGAAGTGCGAAGGTGGCGGGTACGGTGAAGAGAAATTAAGAATTGGAGGTTTTGTGAACGTACCAACCCAACGACATGCGAACATCATTCCATGATTTTGAAATCAACACTTATAAGGGATAATATAACCCTCGACAAATCTTGGTTTAATGTGTATTAATGGGAGATCTCCTAGAGCCTTTCGCTCATCAATGACAATCTATATGGTTCCTGGACGATGAGATGTTAGCATTAAATCTTACTAATTGCATATATATATATATATATATATACAATCTTTTATTATAGACAAGTGTGAAGGTAACAGAGACGGGGAAGAGAAAGAAAGGAATGGCCAGGTATGAAAATTGGTCGGATGGGATTCAGAATAGGGTTATGGGGGATACTCAAGATAGTTGAGTGTTTGATGGTCAAATTTTATGTCTCGAAATTTTTGACTGCAAAACATGTAAAATGGAAGAGAGCATGATGGGGAAATTTAGAGTTTGCTTTGTATATTTGCGGAATTCTGGGAAAGTGGCTAAGTATGGAATAGGGAAACGGTCGGTCGAACTTGTTTTCAGAATTAAGGATTGAATATTTCATGAACGGGCCAACCCAACGATGCACGAATGACATTCCATGATGTTTGAAATTAACACTCGGAAGGGATAATATAACCCTCCGGAAATTTTGGTTTAATGCGTATTAATGGGAGATCTCCTCAAATCCCGGTTTAGCAAGCTTGCTAATTGCATACTTAGAAATAAGATCTTATATACACACACACACATAATATATATATATATATATATATATATATATATATAATCCCTTTTATTATAAGTAAGACTATTTTATATATACATAAGTATGACCAGCGGTCAGATGGGCTTGAAAGTAGGGTTGCAAGCGATACGGAGGAGAGGTGAGCGCTTGACAGTCAAATTATATGTCTTTATAGTATATATAA
>ML778742.1:358068-377184 GCA_009831015.1 Picea engelmannii
ATATATATATATATATATATATATATATATATATATATATATATATATATATATATATAAACAATATTTTTTATTATAAATAAGACTATTTTATATATACATAAGTATGAACAATGGTTAGACGGGCTTGAAAGTAGGGTTGCAAGCGAAACATAGGAGAGGTGAGCACCTGACGGTCAAATTATATACAATTTTTTATTATAAACAAGTGCGAAGATGACGGGGGAAAGGAAGAGCAAGTAAGGAATGGCCAATTATGAAAAGCGGTTGGACAAGTTTCAAAATAGGGTTACAGGGGATTCTAAGGAGAGGTGAGGGCCCGACGGTCAAGTTGCATGTCTCAGAAATTTTGACTGCAAAAGGCGTAAAAGGGAAAACTGCAGGATGGGGCAGTCCAACGAACAGTTTGTATATTTGCAGAATTTCAGGTGTTGTTTGCAGGCCATGGAACAATGGAAGAGAAATTTTGAGCCCACTTGTCTAGGAACCTACAATTGAAAAAGTGGATAAATATGGAATCAAGAAATGGTCAGTCGAACTCGTTTTCGCTAATATATTGAATTTTTTAAAAGATATCCCGTTACCTAGCAATATATTGTCTGCATGTATATCGTGGAATTCTGGATGTTGTTTGCAGGTCATGGAACAATGCAAGGGAAATCTTGAATCCGCCTGTCCGGGAACCCGCATGTGAAAAAGTTGGTAAGAATTTGTAATAGATATCCCATTACCTGGCAGCATATTTTCTACATGTTTATGTACAAGTTTTGTAGGAACAGTTATTATGACAGTCTCCTTGAGGCATGGTGAGTTGTTAGCATTAAACCTCAGTTATTTCATACTTGGAAAGAAGTGCAAAGGGCGCGCACACAAGAAACAACGATTAGGAATTGGATATTTCATGAACCTGCCAACCCGACGATCCATGAAAGAAATTCGAAGAAATGGCGAAGTATGGAAAGTGGACAGATGGGATTCAAAATGGGGTGACAATAGTTCCACAGGAGACGTGAGGACCCGGCAGTCAAATTGTATGTCTCGAAACTTTTGAGTGAAAAATGTGTACCACAGAAGAGGGGATGATGGGAAGACTATGTAACACAGAAGAGGGGATGATGGGAAGACTATGTAACACAGAAGAGGGTATGATGTGAGAGTCTGGTTGTAAAATTTTATATCACGGAAGTCAAGGTGTTGTTTGCAGGTCACGCAACAATAGAAGTGCAATCTAGAGCCCGCCTACCTAGGAATCCGCGGTCGGAGAAGTGGATAGGTATGGAATGGGGAAGCGGTCAGTCGAAGTCGCGATATAAAAGAACGAGTGAAAATGTGAACGCATGAGTCCTCCAACCCGCACAACTAGACATTTTCCGAAAAATGACTAAGTAACGAGAAAGATAAAGTACAGGGAAAAGAGAAACGAGAATTTGGTTAAGTATAGAAGACAAAAAAGAAGGGCTAATATATTCACATCTATAATAGATATCCCATTTCCTGGCAAGATATTTTCATCATGTTTCTGGAGAAGTTATATACTTGTTGCAAATACTTGGAAAGAAGTGCGAAGGTGGCAGGCACATAAAACAATGACTAGGAATTGGAAATTGTTTGAACCTGCCAACCCGACGATCCACGAAAGATATTGCAAGAAATGTCCATGTGGAAAGAAGTCAGAGGGGCTTCAAAATAGGCTGACAAAGGTTCCCGAGAAGACGTGAGACCTCGACAGTCAAATTGTATGTATCAGAACTTTTGAGTGAAAATTGTGTAATACGGAAGAGGGGCTGATGTAGGAGGTTGGAAGTCAATTTGTATATCGTGGAAGCCGGGGGGTTGTTTGCGGGTCAAGGAACACTGGAAGTGCAGTGCACCTGTATGAGAACCCGCAAGCGAAATATTCAGGTAAGTATGGAATTGGAGGTGCGAAAGAGAATCCAAGAAATGGTGAGATATGGAAAGCGAACGCACGGGCTTCAAAATGGGGTGACAATAGTTCCCCAGGAGACGTGAGGACCCGAAGGTCAAATTGCAGGTCTCGAAACTTTAGAGTGAAAACTGTGTATCACGGAAGAGGATATGATGCGGAAGTGTAGCAATAAATTTGTATATCGCGGAGGTCCGGGTGTTGTTTGCAGGTCACAAAACAATGGAAGTGCAATATAGAGCCCACCTACCTAGGAATCTGTGATCTGAAAAGTGTCTAGGCATGGAATGGGTAGCGGTCGGTCAGAGTTGCGATATAAAAGAACGAGCACAAATGTGAACCCGTGAGTCCTCCAATGCGTGCATTGAGATATTTTCGGAAAAACGACTAAGTAACCAGAAAGAGAAAGTAGAGGGGAAAAAGAAACAAGAATTTGGTTAAGTATAGAAGAGGGAAAATAAGGTCCAATATATTCAAATCTGCAATAGATATTCCATTTCCTGGCAAGATATTTTCTGTATGTCTCTGGAGAAGTTGTATACTTATTGCATATACTTGGAAATAAGTCTGAAGGTAGAGGGCACAGGAAAAAGCAACTAGAAATTGGAAATTTCCTGAACCCACCAACTCGATGATCCGCGAAAGAGATATCAAGAAATGGTTAAGTGTGGAAAGTGGTCTGACGGGTTTCAAAATAGGGTGACAAGGGTTCTCGAGGAGACGTAAGGCCCCAATGGTCAAATTGTGTGTATCGGAACATTTCAGTGCAAAATGTGTAACACAGAAGAGGGGATGATGTGGGAGTCCAGAAGTAGATTTGCACATCGCAAAAGTCGAAGTGTTGTTTGCAGGTCACGCAACGATGGAAGTGCAATTTAGAGAAAAGGGAAGCGCTCAGTCGGAATTGCGATATAAAAGCATGAATGAAAATGTGAACGCGTGAATCCACCAACCCGCCCAACAAGACATTTTCGGAAAAAATGACTAAGTAACGAGAAAGAGAAACTACAGGGGATAAAAGAGTGGGAACTTAGAAAGGTAGAGGGAAATTTTTGTAAGCGGGAATTCATTTCAAACAAGCCCCATTGTTGCAAAACCATCATTTTCTAGTCCAATATTTTATCCACTTATTCGTTTTCTATTGTGCTTGTACTATTAAAAAGGGTGTGAGAAAATGCTTTGCTGAAGATTAGATTTTACTGCAACTTGTGGGAGTAATTGTTTTCTTGATACATTCTTCCATGAATTTAACATATCAACTTAAGTATTAAACTTCTTACATGATGGGTTGTTATCATTAAAGCTTAAAAATTGCATGTCTAGAAACAACAATGATGATCTTGAATTTTAATATTGTATTTGATTTCATAGTCCCATTTGACTACAGCCACCATATATTAGTTTTTTTTTTTTTTATTCGCGAACAAGAAATTTGATAATTTCATTAATAAAGAAAAAAATGCTCAAATAGAGTCCAGGGGATGGACAACTAATAACATGTTCCCTTTCAGGCTAAACGAATCAAGCAAGCAAAAGGGAAATAAGAAATCGTTTTCTTAGCAAGGCTAAGATGAAAAAAAAAATTCTATGGCGGGGTCTGAACTACCACATTGTGATTTGGCCTTGCTATGTTCTATCTGCATTATGAATAGAATTGAACGTTGGTTTGAAACTATCTGAAATTCATTTTTGTTTCCATAAAATGTCGATAGATCGAGACAATGCATTGTCATATAATTGTTAAATGCTCCATTTTAGATCAAATTAATTGAGCCAATAAAATATTGAAGAACTACTAGACTATCGAACCATGCCAATGAGAAGAGGTTTTAAATTCAACAAAGAAGCAACAAAAAAGACTCCAAGGAATTTTTTTTAATAGTAAATCCATTAAAAAAAAAGAATACTGGGCAGTGTATATCTATCCATAGAAATTGGATCGAGTTCTTTGGACCAAAACATTGAACATATTTTCCATAAACACAGGCACAGGACCTGCAACATGCAGGAGACATCGAGATGCTCTTCAACATGCATACAAAATTGATTACCATGATTTTTTTTAGGAAATCCTTGTAGTCTTCTCCTCGAGGGGTCAATGTTCGTTGCCCCAATATAAATATCTTATGGAAGACCTTAGGAGACAAAGAAATAGGAGAGTGGCTCCACAATGGAATAAATCCTTGGCTTGAAGCAGATGAACAACATTCCTAGTCCTGACGCTAGCATCGCTCCAACGTTGCACCCCAGCAAGAAAACAACGCAAAATTTTTCAAACGTAGGAGGACATAAAAACGCATCTTCACGGTAAAATTGATAGTTCTCACAATCTTTCCTTGAGGAAGAAGACAGAAGACGTTGTAGGGAAAATGGAAGAGCCCGAAACTGAAAGTTAGGAAAAACCGAGAAACCACCTCCTCATAGTCGAAGACTTGAGGGACATAGGTTGCACGAGCAATTCCATAGGCCCAAATTAGTCCATTCTGGCTGGAAGGAGATGAATAGTAGGAATATGCCTTGCACTAGTGGGATTTCTAGTCCTCATCCCCTAAGATGTTAATTGTATATCCATAGAACATGAGAGTGGCCCCGCAATTGAATAGTTTTTTGGCTTGAAATATATCTCTGGGAGCATCAATAGACCATTTCCTTACAGTGAAATAGTTCTTCCTAGAATGAACTAATTTGGACTTATGGAATTCCTACTTTCGAGCTGCAAAGAGGCTATTGCTTTCAACATCGGTTTCTTTTCTGAAACCCCTTCTTTTGGTCTTGTCAGGGCCGCCATTTCCGAGCCATGAAGTGCCCCCAATTATGGTTGATTTCAATTTGGGTGTAGGATTGGGAACAACATCTGCATTTCCATCATCCATCGTCGTATCATCGTCCATCAGATCATCTTCTCCCGGCCCGAAATCGATCGCATCAACCACTCCACCAGCCATCAATGTAGGTGGGAAGATTTTCTGAGCAGGTGGGGTTGCCTTGGAATTATTTGTCTTGAAATATATCTCTTGGTGCACCAAGGGACCATCTCCGTATTTGATCCTTGGAAGAGGGATATGAATAGTAAGAATATTCTTTGGAATACTGGAACCTCTGTCCATCATGCCCGAAGGTGTTTACTCTATCTGGACAAAATTGTTGTGGAACTACTGCCATAAGTTAACGAGTATTTCCATTTTCTCTAGATGATGTTTGAAATTCAAATTGGGAAGGGATAATATAACCCTCCGTAAATCTTGGTCTAATGTGTATCAATGGAAGATCTCCTCGAGCCTTTCACTAATCAATAACAATCTCCATGGTTCGTGTGTAATGAGTTGTTACCATTAAATATTACTAATTGCATATTTAGAAAAAAGTGTGAAGGTGGTGGTGACGATGAAGAGCAATTAAGGATTATAGATTCCTTAAAGGCGCCAACCGGCCGATGCACGAAAGAGATTGCATCATGCTTGAAATTAATACTTGGAAAGGATAACAATATTCTCTACAAATCTTGGTTTAATTCATATTAATGACAAATCTTCTTTGACCTTCTGGACATTAATGACAATATTAACAGTTCATGCACGATGAGATACTAGAATTAAAGCTTAATAATTGCATATCTAGAAATAAGTGCAAAGGTGGCAGGGATGACGAAGAGAGATTAAGCATTGTACATTTCATCCACCTGCCAACCCGCAAAAGAGATTCCAAGAAATGGCCAAGTATGGAAAGAGGTCGGGCGGGCTTCAAAAATAAGGTCACAAGATATACTCATGAGACGTGAGGGGCCGATGGTCAAATTGTATGTCTCCGAACTTTTGACTGCACAATGTGTAACATGGAACAGGGCACAATGACAAATTTTGTCCGTCAATTTGTATATCACGGAATTTTGGGTGTTCTTTGTAGCTACGGAACACTGGAAGCGCAATGTTGAGCAAGCTTGGCCAGGAACCAATGATGGTAATAGTGGCCAAGTATGCAATGGGTAGGAAGTTGGTTGGACTCGTGATATAGAAGCATGATACATACTCAGAACAAGGAATATTGACAGTCTTGAAAACAGGGCCACAATCTCTACTCAAGAGACATGAGGACCCAATGGTTAAATTGTATCTATCCCAACTGTTGATTGAAAAATGTGTAACATGCAACATGAGACAATGACGGATTTCGATGGTCAATTTGTATATTGTTGAACTTCGAGTGTTGTATATAAAAGCATGAGACATTCAAAACAATGACCCATTTGGCACAACCAAGAACCAAGTAAACACCAAATGTATTGAAAGTTGAGGCATAAGGTAACGCATGAACACAGAAGGCATCAAGCGAGATCCCACAAGGTTTCATAGAGAAGTACACATTGACCTTTGTATCAAACAATTCGATATATATAAAAAACAAACGTGGCATTGGTTTTCTCTTACATCTGGTATACATTCCCACGAGAAAATAACCAGGGCCATGGGATATGAACAAAATTCTGCCAGACAAAAGACAACACAAAACCAACGAAGTTTTTCCATTGTACCCTAGTTATAACCAAACCTCAAAATGGGGAACAAAAAACTTGTTGATTACTATTTTACCATGAAGCAATATCACTATGGACATTTTCTTCTGATAGTGCCATGTTTTATCACTATCAGTTTTAACAATGCCAAATTTCCCATATTATTGGAAATGCCTAATGGTTCTGCCCAGAGGAGCAAGTTATTTCAACGATTCAAAGGATGAGCCTGATTTATTTACAGTTGGATACTTTGTATGGAGTTTGTCTTCATGCTTCCCATTTCTGGACTGAACAATATTATGTGCTTGTACATCACCAATAATTGCACCTGCCTGTATGGATTCCAATTCCCAAACTCCACAATCTCTATAGTGAGTTCTGAAGATCTCAACCTCATGTTTCAATCCATGCCGAGTCCTTTTTTTTCAATTAGGGCATCGAGAAAATGCAGATACCATACCATAAATGTATAGTTGGAGATCATCTCTTTTTTTATTTGGGCACCCAAAAAAAATGCACAAATCCTACTATGGCTATATAGTTGGAAAACATTTTTCCAATTTGGGCACCGAAAAAGGTGAAGACGCCTCCAACAAAGCCACAACCAGCCACCATTTTTTTTTTCATTTGCACACCCCAACAAATATGCAAAATTCTTACTGGGAGATCCAAAAAAACATGAAAATAACAACATTGATTGCATTTGTAGCTAGATTCTCCTTGTTGTTTCAAGTGCACAAAAAGAGACAAAATATCTGGAAAGAAAATTTTATAGACATAGATGTAAACTCTGAAGAAATCGATTCCAACAAACATTCATCTGGGTGTTGAAGAAAAATCATAGATGCACATGAGATTTTTTTGTTTCCTGCCAAAGCTTGATATGATTAATTTTTTTTATTTTTATTTTCATCCGATATGCAATATTGCATTGTCCTCATTTAAGGTAAATTTGCTATGTATCAGAAAGTCGCACAACATGTAGACATTGTTTGTCTTTTTCTGTAGGTATGCTTCATATGAAAATTCTGCTAACCCAGGAAGCACATCTTGTAACAGAGTTTGTCTAAGTGTACAATGTATGATTGTGTTTCCCACGGTTCAGATGGAAGCATTGAGGCAATGTCTATATATGTAAGGGCATTTTCACTGCATCGCAGAAAATCAATTGTATCATCACTTATGAAAGCAGAAGTAGAAGCATGAGAGTTGCATTTGTCACATATAGTCTCGAAGGGGGTCGAGTACGCATTTGTTGAAACCAAAACACCCTCAACCTGGGCACATGAGCATAGTAGTTAATATATTGAACAATATAATATACAACTGCAAAACAAAAATAAAAAACAAAAAACTGCAGAAAATTGGTGAAGGAAATTTGTATGAGCAAAGTGAGGATGAAATTGTAGATGTATACACACAACAGTTGTACAGTCTAGTTAGTTTCTTAAGATTCTATACTATGTATGTTCGCAATTATGTTACAAATGTTTCTTGGGTTGTGCAAAAGATCCTTTCTTTAACATCTCTTTTCTTTGTTATATTTTTGAAGAGCATAAGTGGAAATTTCCCTTTATGAAATTGTTGTTCCATTGAGGAAAACAAATTTGAATAGGTGTCGAACAATTGCAGCTGCAACATGTAATAGTGAAATAGTTGTGTAACATAACCAACATACATAGACATGTGAAAGTAAAGGACAAAACTGGATATGGAGAACGATACCATTTCCTTTTCGGTGTCTGACTCTCCATCTTTTAGATGGAGAATGTGTTGCTAGCCAAGTTTTCTCATGAGTGTGACAGTTGCACTAATGGTTCTGATTGGGTAAATGTCATTTCTCTGTGCAAGTTGGTTGATAGTTGTGTTCGGAATGAAACGATAATCTGAACAAATAGTTGGAATTTTTTCCACAATACTTGTTTTGTTGAGCGATATAATCCGATCACAATCACCACGGTCATATACTGTTTTGGGAAATATATTAAAATTTGTAATGTATATCCCATTACTAGGCAATATCTTTTTTGCATGTTTTTGAACAAGTTGTGTGGGAATAGTTAGTGTGATTGTCATTAGGGCCTCGTTGTCTGTCATGTCAGCACACATAATGGATCTAGTTTTGTTTGACTTATCCAAGTAGGTTCTATAGACAACCATTATGTCCCTGACTAACACTTGTCCAGTTCGACAGTTGTTCAAGCCCTCTATTGATAGTATTTTGGGTGTTACAAGTTTAGACCTGGTGACATTTTTTGAATAGGAAAAGTAATGTGAATGGTAGTCTGTATTGTTTTTTTTGTTTTCTTTTTTCTTGGCATAAATGTACAAGTAGACGCACAACTTGCATGAAGTATGGAGCCAGATTTTTGCAACCAAACCTCTTAGTCTGTGGAACTTGCGCTATGTTTGGTGTCTCGCTTGTGCTTGTTGATACTTCTTGTGAATTGCAAAGTATGTGTTGCAGATGACATCAACATATTCACCATGGCATAGATGAATAAATAGTTGATGATATTTGTTTGGTAAACATATGAGGAACATAATGTATGCATCTTTACCTTTGGCCTTTTTGGTCTATTGATGTTTGCGATGATTGACTGCTAATGGCCATGTCACTAGTCCAACGTTTTATGATACAAGCATGTGTAGATGAACATCAGAAGGACTAAATAAGCATATGCATTGTATATTGTCCATAATTATTCTAAATGTCACATACAGGGTCAAAAGAGATGGAATACGAAATAGGGTGTCAAGGGATACTCAAGAAACATGAGGACCCGACAGTCATATTGTATGCCTCGGATTTGTTGACTACAAAAATGTGTAACAACAAATAGGGCGTGATAGGGGGGTATGACGACTAATTTGTATATTGCGGAACCTCTAAAGCCAGAGGTGCAATCTTGAACACTCTAGCCTAGGAACCTGCATTCAAACAATTGGCTAAGTATGGAATGAGGTAGAAGCATGACTATAAATGTGAACCCATGAGTCCGCCAACTCGCGCACCTAGACATTTTTGGAAAGATGACTAAGAAAATCAACCAGAAAATAAAAGTAGATGAAGAAAGGTAAGTATAGAAGAAGGGAAAAAAAGGGAAAATAGAAAGTGGAAAAATTAGAAATGGGGAGGGCAATGTTTGGAAGCGGGAATTCTCAACAAAGGCCCATTGTTTCCAAATCATCATTTTCTAGTCCAATATTATATGCCCCCACCCATTTTGTATGTTTGATTTACTAGCACAGTTGGTATACCTTTTTGGAGATTGTACCACAACCCCCTCTGTTGTGGCATATAAGAATTCATCTTCCTGTCCAACCAATCTGTTTCTTTCAATGTAGCAACGTCAAACATACAGTGGACATGAAGGTATGTTAGTATGCAGAAAGACATGTAAAAGAAAGAAATACAGTTCTATTTATTTCAATGCAGCAGCAAAGAGAATACAATTCACATGAGAATAAGTTACTATGTAGAATGATACGTAGTATATACATACAGTAAAAAATAGGTGAAAAGCAGTAGAAAAAGTAGAACAAATACACAGACAATAAATGAAATACTAAACAATGGAATATGGAATAAGATTAGAGATATGCACCTCTGTAACTCCTCCCCTACATTCATGGAAAAGAGTCCATCATCCTCTCCAGCCACTATGTTTGTTTAAATGTAGCAATGCAGGAAAAATACAATGGACATGAAGGAAGTTAGTATGCAGGAAGACATGTAAAACAAAATAAGCAGAGTTCGAATTTTTTCAATGTAGCAACACAGGAAATACAAAGGAAATGAAGATAAGTTATTATGTAGGAAGGTATGCAATATCTACATACAACAATTAGGTGAACACATGTACAGACAATAAATGAAATACAAAACAACGGAATATGAAATAACAGTACAAGCATGTACCTTTGTATCTCCTCTTCAACCGCTACAGTTAAGACTCCTTCGTTTTCTCCAGCTATTATGTTTGTTTGAATGTGGGAATGCACAAAACACAATGAACATGAATGGAAGTTGGTATGCAGCAGAGAACAAGTAATATGTACATACACCAAATGAGAATCAACGAATAGAATAAAAGAAATTTAGAAACATGAACCTTTGCTTTTCTCCATCCATGGTTGTAATTAGATAAAGTTTTTTCCTGCCCAAAATATATTACAAGCCACGAAATATTAAGAAATTGTAGGAAATTGCATGGCCATAGCTAAATGATTTTTGTTTTTTGTGGAAAAGTATCCAAATATGCTTCAAGACATGGAAATATAATTTTGCAGTATCTTTGGTGTACATACCATATTTCAAGTACAAGACACATTGTATCGTGGTCACACCAGTCTGTGTAGAGGATAAAGAGGTTGTATTGTGATATGGACACATTTCAACATATATGGTTAAAAAGTGTGTTTTACACATGCTTTGTCTTAAACAAAAAGACAGTGGACATTGTAATTTCACATGTAGTTGTCCAATCATTTCTTGTGCCACTATTTTGTATCATGTCAACACTTAAGTATCCTAGAATGATAATGGTTTCGTCCAAATGTAAATGGTGTGATGCATTTCAAAACACATTGATTGTGCTAGCAATGTTGCACGCCAAACAACATCGAAACTGAATACTGCAATTTGCAATCCACGAAACACCACTCTTGGTAGAACCATCTCAATATCTTTTTCTTCTACAAGAATATTTTAAAAATACATGTAGGTATGGTCCAGAATCAGGAAAGAAGAATTGGAGAAAAATTTAACAACAGGACAGGTGGGCATAGAACAGGCGATAGATCTCGACTTCGCCAGACATGACAAACAAAAAAATCCCAGGTCCACTCGTGGGTGTAGGACCTGATCACCGCAAAGTGAAAAAAAAAAAACCAGCTCCAACTTTCAGCGCAGGACCCCAACCCTACAAATATGAAGTAAACAAAAGAAAACAATAAGAAACAAACCAGCGAGCAAGCATGAATAGACCCAACTGCAGCTCTAGGGCCTCAAAATCGTAAGCTTGAGTGAAACAACAACAAGCATCAACCAACGAACCAATGAACCAATGAACAAGAAACAACCAATGAACCAGTAAACAACATATGTATCTCCAATGATTACCAAACTGCAGCCCAAGCACAAAAGGAACCATAATCATATGACGATCATTCCAGTAGAAATAATCAAACACTCTTACTTGCAAACTGCAAACAGTGAACAACAAAGAATGAATAGAAAATGAAATTATGGCATCGAAACTTACTCCAAAACGATGAACGACAGAAGCGCAGGTTGAATTGCAGGTGCAACACCTGGACCTCGCAAAGTAAAAAAAAACAGATCCATCCATGAATGCAGGACCCCAACCCTGCAAATTTGAAGTAAACAAAAGTAAGAAACAAGCACCAACAATTCCAACCGCAGGCTCAAGTCCCCAACCTTTCAAAGTTGAACCAAACAACATCAACTGGCGGTGGACAACAATATTTTCCAAATTCACTGCAACATTGTATGGAAAAATTTGAGGAAAAATGTACTATGAGAATCCTATCTAGGTAAACATTTAAGGTTGTCGGGTTTTCCAAGGACCTCATGGTATGCAAACATTTAAGCTGTCAGGCCTGTTTCAGGACTTTGCGCTATGTAAACATTTAAGTTGTTAGGCCTATTCAAACACCTCAAAAAAAATGTCAATGCTCTAAACCTTCGGTATGTAAACATTTCAATACAAATACAAACGACTAATACTAATAAACAATAAAAAAAAATTAGTAACAATAGTTCAAACAATTGAGGCTATGTAAAAAAAAAATCATTCAAAGAACAAACTAATATGAAGTCAACTAATAAAAAATTGACTCTCTATTTTCAAAACTTTGGATATCCAAACATTTCAAGAAAAAAGTAAAAATTCAAAAACATTGTAAATGATCAAAAACTTTGGATAAGCTAACATATAAAATATTGGGAATAGTGAAGCCGACAATAAGACCTCCAATCTGTTATCCAATCAGATCATGACATATATGGTATTTTTTATCATATAAAAATCAATGTTTTTAGTTCCCTAGTTCCAACAATAGATATTATGCAAATATTTTTAGTCAAAGGACAAACTAATATGAAGTCAACGAATTTTCGATTGCTATAGTCCCTCTAAGCCTTCAGCAGGGACTAAAAAGAAGGATGCAATACTTTTAATACTAGGTTGAAATTAAATACAGACTAGACTAAATAAATAAATAAGAGGGATGCAAAAATTTTAATACTAAGTGGAAATTTTGTATGTTTGTAAGTGACATGTTTTGAAATTTTTTACTAACTAACCTCTTGCTTGTGCAATATATATAAAGATTATACCCTAGTTTTGTAAAAAAAATAACTTAATTTTCAACTTTTATTTTATGGAATTTGTTGATGTCTCTCTTTGTCAAGATATGTATTTATCATTGAGTTTTTCAATATTTTATCATGTCCTATGTTAGTAGGACTATTTTATTCTAGGGAAGAGTGCACATATAGTCTATCTAATAATTACCAATCGTAGTAAACTATACTTCAATGCACACAAAAAATAAACATGCATGTAATATAATAAATAATATACATCAATGATGTAGATGGGGTTCATAATATGTTTTTTTATAGTGTAGAGTCAATGAGGGGACATTTAATCAACTATTGACCAATATGTCACTCACCTATTTGAACATGTCTAATAACACTCATTCACTATATTTCTAACTCATATACATTTTGTATTAATACAATGACATATATTCTAGTCGAGTACTCTATCAAAATCAAATCGCCTAGGGTTGTAAAAATATATATTGGCTACTATACATTTATTGACATTATAAAATAATGTAGATATTATTTATACAATAATCAATTAATTATATTTTTTTTTTTTGTAAGTAAGAGAACGTATATAAAAAGGGCCTTCAAAAAACCAGTCCAGAGTTACAGAAACTTGAAAACAACCGTGCTATAGTTACCGAACTGCCCCAAGAGAGGGGAAACCAGTTCATTCAGCCAGGTAAGTCTAGCAGTTTACAGTCTGACAGTCTGAGATAAATGGAACTAATCTGACTAGGCTACAACTATGAAAATAAACTAGTAAAAAGATCAAATCCCCAGTGGGGTCAGACACTTGGCAAATAACCTGTCCAGGTGGCTTGGTAGGCCACATCCCAAGGTTCCTCTTCGATGGGCATCCCTTTACCTTCCAGTTGCATATCAGCGTCCAAGTTTCCCCCTTCCAGGTTGGTAGCTGATAGGGTGTCTCCAGGTGGACTGTGCGCATGGATGCCCGTAGTTGTCGTAGCCTCCGTGTCCCCATGCATGACCTGCACCATGTCATCCCCTTCTGGCTATTGCAACTGTTCATTCCTATCGACGTCCTCTGCATAGGGCACCTTTGTTAATGTCACGGCTTCCGGAGTGGAGTGGAAATCTTCCTAGAAGTTGGAAAGGATCTGAAGGAGGGTCGAGGTCTTCCCATCTA
This sequence comes from Picea engelmannii, assembly GCA_009831015.1. Taxonomy (NCBI): domain Eukaryota; kingdom Viridiplantae; phylum Streptophyta; class Pinopsida; order Pinales; family Pinaceae; genus Picea; species Picea engelmannii. The sequence continues at coordinate 372,017 of ML778742.1, forward strand.
GAAGCTGCAGTCGGAATTGGAGGTCCTCCAATCCCTGCCGGAGCTTAAAGACCAACCCATAGAGGATGGTCAGACTATCTTTCAGCTGCGAGTCAGGGATGAAGTTGGTAGATGAGTATGTATTGTGCCGGGCATATTGAAGAAAGGGTGGCGCCCCTAAGGGTGGGCGGGAGGAGCAAGTTGCCGGTGCAAAAGAAGGCCCGCTAGCTAGGGAATTTGGTGGAGCTGCGGGAAATCGTGAAAGATATCTTGGCGAGATATCAGTGATGACCAGACATTCAAACCGGGAGGCAGGCGGGGTGGAGGAGGCGAGAGGTTCCAGCTCAGGCTGCAAAGGCTGCGAGGAGTGCGTGGAGGGTGAACCAGGGGGAGAAACAGAAACACGGGGCCAAGGAGGATGCCATGGAGATCCTCTCCTTGGCTTCCCTCTTTGGCACAACATTCTGAGCTCAGAGGGAAGGCAGAACTGAACTGAATGCCCCAGATGGATGTGGAGAGCCTGGAGAAGGACGAAGGCTGCGAGCACCATGAAAAACCAGAGTGAGCTAGGCCTGGGAAGCTGAGGGATGAGAGGGTCGGGTCGCAAGGGGGGATTGAAGTCACCTGCAGACAGAGAAGCCATGGTATAGTCGGTAATGAGAGTCAGGCGCACCAACATTAATGGTGCAGTGGGCGATGTAATATCAAATAAATGCATGGTTTAGGCGGCAGGATTTGGCACGAGCTCAGCACATGGCTCCCTACCTCGCTCGCCTGACCTTTCCTCCTCCTCGTGCCAAGTGGCCCGCACTAACACCCCATCCAGGGGATCAATTAATTATAGTTAATCATTGTTGATCATGCCTTTTTTTCAACAATATTTTTTATAGTCAACTGTGGTTAACAAATTATGGTTTATTTTGGTTGACTATAGGTTTTAAAGTTTTTTCTAGTTTTAGTTAATATTATCTCTTGATATTTAACCATGGTCAATCAACATAGTTAATCGTGATTTTTAAGGTTATTTTCAATTAGTTTTTAATTCTATTATGGTTAATTAGTTTATGTCCATCCATTATTTTCAAGGTTTTGGCAAATATTTTTTTAGTCAACCAACTATAGTTGATCTTAGTCGATCATGGTTTTTGAAGTTTTTTTTCCCAATTTTGAAAATATTGTTTTTAATAGTCAATCATGGTCAATAAACTATGTTAACCTTAATTAAGCATAGTTTTTAGTGGTTTTTCTTTATTTTTGTTAGGTGTTGTTTTTTATATTGCCAACAGACTTTGATTGAACATTGTTTTTAATGTTTTCTCCACAAATTTTAATTGTCAATCATGGTCAACCAGTTCTATGGTTGACCATGGTTTTCAAGGTTTTGTCAATTATTTTTCCCCATTGTCAACCACGGTCAACTAACTATGCTTAACCTTGATTGATCATGGTTGACTATGGTCTTCACTTTTTTTCCCAATTTAGGTCCACTATTATATTTTATATAAAACCATGGTTAACCAACCATAGTTGACCATTATTGGCCATGGTTTTCTAGGCCTTGTAAGCTATTTTTTAATAGTTAACCATAGTTAAACAACTATAGTTGATCATAGATTTGAAGAGGTTTGTTTCAAGTTTTGTTTTTGTTGCAATAGGTATTTTTGTTGGTTTTTGTAGGGTTTATGGATTATTTATTTATTTTTTAGGTTTACAGATTTTTTGTTTGTCTTTTGGGTTTCAGGTTTTTAGATTCAAGGTTTCGTCATTTATGGATTTGATGAGAAATATTCAACATCATTTATTCTTATCATTTAAATTTTAAATGATGTTTTCTAGGAAAACATATGGATAATTAAAGACAAAAATAAATATCAAATAGGAAAAGTACATGCATGTAATATCCTTACCCAAGATAAATTGGCTAGGTTTTATTTTTTATAGAATCAAATCAAGTGAATCAATCATTTTTATGTAGTCAAGTGTTCCAACAATGAAATAATACAATACACAATGTAACATCTTGTACTTGTAATCCTTCACCTTGCTTACAACCAACTTGTGATCCAAACTAATGCTCCACATTCCATTTCCAATAATGGGGAAATCACACCCAAGGGTAAACTTTCCACCTAGCTATCACAACATCTGAACTAGGTGATGCTCCTTGAGCATAGCTCAAGACAAGGATAATGTAGGATAAAACTCTAAGTACTCAATAAGATCACTCACTCTAACTGATATATCAATCAAGGGTCAAAATCTAATTGATCAACTATAGTGTGGTGGAAATGCCTCTTGAGTTATAGTCCTCCCATACCTCTCAAGGTTATGGTGTGCAAGAAAACTCACTCTAGCTCTTAATGTACCCTTGATTGGTCAGGGACACCCCCACTTATTGAGTTCCTTTGTTAGGACTATATTGTTCCACTCTAGCTCTTGATGTATCATTGTTTGGTCAAGTACACCTCTAGTTGTGGAGTCCCAAGGGCCCAAATATCAATTATAAATCTCAAACAAAGGGAAATGTGCTCCCATTTAGTCAATTACACCCCTAGCCTCATTTACTAACTCATATTATGTTGGAGAAATTATCATATATCTCTCATCAATTTAAAATCCAATTTTTTTGTTTTTCAAGGAAGGAATTCACAATAATCCATAAAACATGTATCCCCCTCACCCAAGGAAAGCATCTCTTTTTATAATCTCTCACAAAGTGATAACTCCATCCCAATAATGTCTCTCGACATTCCCATTACCCTTACTTGAATACACCTAGAGTGAAGCTAGGATTAGGAGCAACATCACAAATGTCAAAAAATGAATAAAAGGTGAAATAAAACTCATCCCTCTTTGAATTTTTACCCTAGATAAATGTAGGAGGTAATTTAAAGTCAATTTCCACCTTCCTAGGCTTAATAGACACTAAGACTACATTGTCCATCCTCATTGCGCAAGAGTCTCTTCCCTTGGGAACGATTTTCATAGTTTAATTAACATGCATTTAGGCTACTCCCATTATTTGAACTAGGTTAGTGTGGGTCCCAAGAAATATATTGTGCACAAGGTTAGATTTCCAAAGAAAATCATAATATTTATCAAACATGAACCAAACGTATTCCAATTTTCCAATCATTATCAAGGTATAAAATTTAATGCATTATCAAGGAAACAATGAATCTATAACATCATAATGTTAATCATAACCTTACATATAAGGTCTTAAAATAGACTATCAACAAAAGAACATCGAGCATTAGTATGAGGTGTTATAATACTTCCGCTCTCAAAAAGGTTATGACCTTGGAGCTAGGTCACCTTATTGAATTCAAATACATTTCTGAAAATCATGACTACTAAATGAATTCCACAATCATTACCCATTAATCACTATTATGTTGGAATATTCAACAATACTGAGAGGGGGGTGAATCAATATTGGACATATTTTAACACTTTTTCTCTTTACCACAATATTTATTTACAATATTTATCAATATGTAAATTTACCAATTTTTTGAGTTAATGATAGATAAAAAAATCATGCAATCCACAATACATAAAGATTTAATGTGGAAACCCACATGGTAGAAAACCACAAAACTTTTTTTATGAAATCTTGTAGGCACCAACCTACTATTACAATGCTTGCAAGCACCAACCTACAGAAGACACCAATCTCCTCTGAGCACCACATTCGAAATAATGTTTACAGGCACCAACCTCCAAGAGACACCAATCCCCTTGACTAAGCACCAACTCAAAAATAATGTTTGCAGGCATCGACGTACTAGAGACACAAATCCCCTTGGTTGAGAATGAACTCAACAACAATGTTTGCAGAAACCAACCTTCAGGAGACACCAATCCCCTTTGTTTTGTTCCAACTCAGCAATTCCTGTAGATACCAACTTTACTGGAAACATCAATCTCCTGAAGCTGTCAAAAATACCAGATTATCTCTTTGTTTCAACCCTTCACAAGCTTGTTTCTCTGTTGTCATAGTTCACACTCTGCATAGTTTTAGAAGTTCCTTTATCCTTGCGCCTCCCATCCACCCTTAGACAAGTTCTTGTGACATGAATAAGCAAGAAACATTCTAATAGCTTCCAATCTTTCCACTGGTGCAAAAGTTTCATCAAAGTCCTGACCTTCAACTTGTGCATACCCTTTACAGACCAATCTGGCTTTATTTCTAACAACTTGTCCTTTTTCATTCATTTTATTCTTGAACACCCATTTGGAACCTATTACATTTTTATCTTCAGGTCTAGGGACAAGCTCCCAAGTATTGTTCTTCTCAATCTGATCAAGCTCTTCATTCATTGCTCTAATCCAATTATCATCCTGGCTAGCTTCCTCAAAATTTTTAGGTTCAGTCATAGATAAAAAGGCAACATGAGATTATTCTGAGTCTTTAATCAATTTCCTTCTCGTCTGAACTCCTTTATTTATATCTCCAATAATATGATTTTCAGGATGATTCTTTCTAATAATTTTGAGAGGTGATTTTGCTTCTTTCTGCTGATTTGTGTCAGTCTGAGTATTCGTATCTTCATATGATTCAGATTCTTCCTTTTCTGATCCTTGGACCTGTTCATCTTCATCTTCAACTATATCTTTTGTTCTTGGTTCAACATTGCTTACATTAGTGATTGGGATTTCTTCATCAACTTTTATGTCTATACAATCAACTGGTTTATGCAGTCTCTTATTGTAGCATCTGTACCCTTTACTATTTGTAGCATAACCCAAAAAGATACCTTCATCAGCCCGGTCATCATATTTGCCAATATTTTCATCATTATTCTTGATATAAAATTTACTCCCAAAAACTTTAAAATGCTTGATTGAAGAAGGTCTTCCAAACCATAGTTCATAAGGGGTCTTGTCACTGTGTGGCCTGAGATGAGCTTTGTTAAGGATATGAACAATTGTATGAATTTCTTCCACCCAATAAGTCCGAGGTATGTTCCTTTCATTCATCATTGATCTTGCCATTTGTTGTACTGATCTATTTTTCCTCTCAACAAGTCCATTTTGCTATGGAGTCCTTGGAATTGTGTACTCTCTTTTGATCCCATGTTTATCACATAACTCTTTGAAGTTCCATGAACTAAACTCTCCTCCTCTATCAGACCTTACTGCCTTTAATCTTTTTCCTATTTGATTCTCAGTCAGAGCCTTAA
>ML778742.1:379693-397358 GCA_009831015.1 Picea engelmannii
AGCATTCATTCCCTTAGCATTAAAACTAAACTCTAACTTATCGTCCTTGGAGGCTAGCACAACAGGCTTTGTATATCCAGTCTCTACTACATCCCAAACATCAGCACCCAAGGCCATTAAGTATGTTCTCATTCTAATCTTCCTGAAGGCAAAATTTGTTCCATCAAATAGAGGGGGCTTAGTGGCTGAACTCCCTTCATGACTTGTCATGTTTAAGCTTACAGATCAACCTTTGAATAAAAGGAACCCGCTCTGATACCAATTGTTGAAATTACTATGACAACTGAGAGGGGGGAGTGAATCAGTTGTTATTGTGCTTAAACAATTTTAAGTCTATTAATACATTCTTAATCTTTCTTCAAGTGATCATCAACATTATACAGCATATGGATAGTAAAATAATGATTATCATTTACACATAAGATATACACAGAGACAGATTTTCACGAGGAAACCCATAAAGGGAGAAAACCTCTTCTTATTCAAAATGATAGGCAGTCTTTTAAGTTCTGTACATCATCTATAATTGAGCACCAACTCAATGTGAGACTACAACCTCTATTTTGCAAGCTGAAACTTGATGAGAGCACCAACTCTCTGTTTTCTCTAGCACCCACTAGAAGGAAGCACCAACTCCCTGGTTTCTCTAGCACCAACTAGAAGGAAGCACCAACTCCCTGGTTTCTCTAGTGCCAACTAGAAGGGAGATACAACTCCCTGTGTTCAAGCACCCACTTGAACCTATGAGGGCACCAATCCTCCCTAGCACCTCCCAATCACCCTGAAATATGAATATGAAATACTGAAACCAATTACAGTGATATAATGTTCAATAACAGCTTACAAGTCTCATCACTGTTCTGCAAGATTTTTCTACTCAGTCTTACTCACTGTTTTCCAGCATGCATCCGCTGCCCATTCTGTTCTTCTACCTTTTGTGCTTTGTGTGCCATTCCTATTCAATGCACCTTTTGTTTCCTATACATTTCAGCTGATGCACCACCTCTTTACTTCCTCACACATGCATTACTTCACTTCCGCAACAACAACTTCATCACTTCTTTGTGACGTGTTCTTATAGCTTCTGTGCACCTTGTGCATGCAATATGCGCAATGCTTCTGCATCTCTTCACAATGAGTGCTCTGTTTGATCATCATTACGACTTCTCAGCTTCTCTGGCAGTTTTCCCACACGTTCAGCATCACTGGATGTCATGCTGAGATTCCTCAGCCTCTCTGGCAGTCGAGCCTCTTCATCTTCTCTAGCATAGTCGAGCTTATACTTTCTACTTCAGTTACAAACTTCAACGCTCATCCACTTGTCAGTCCCTCTAAGAATCATCTTCATTCACTGGAAGAAGCTTGGAGAAACTTCAGCTTCTCTGGTGATCACATAGAGGTCTCTTCGAATCCTTTGGTAGAGACCATCAATGGTTTCCAGTAGTTAGACTGTGAGGAGCAACATTATCCCTCCGATCGTGCCCAAAATCCCCTGCACCGTTGGATTGACTTCATGTGATCTTGCATTTATTTCGCCAATTCACATTTCGGTATTTCGGGATCCTCATGGTAAAGATTTCGTTACTCTCCATGTCCCGATCCCCGAAACTCCGAAATGGAGCTTGTCTGAACTAGCTCCTTCCTTTCTCGTGACCACCGGCGGTGACCATAGGTTGTTCCAAAAGGTGCTTCATATTTCACGAGTTTTTAAACTTCATCGAGTCTGATCAAAGGTTGAAATCTCCATAGATCCGACGGTCCAAGTCTTATTGCGATCTCGCATCTCGCGAGTTTCCACACCATGCTCTATTGACTCTAAGTCAGTGAAATTCCAATCACTTGCCACTTTCCCTATGATTCGATGGTCCAGATCAGATCTTGAATCAACAACTCCGATCATATCACAATTTCGCATATCGCGATTTCATCATTCTTATTGCAAAGTGTTTCGACACTCCAACTTCCGGTATCCGAAACCCCGAAATGGGGTTGGATCAACGGTCCACATCAAACCTTGATCTGACAGCTCAAATCATTTCGCGATTTCGGCATTCCTGTGGTATTGTTTCTTGACTCTCCAAGTCGCAATTCGTGAAACCCTGAAATGGAGTCTTTGACATGCTCTAATCTTCTGCCACGCGTCCTTCTTGGATCAATGGTCAAGATTTTATCGAGGCTTCACATATCGCGATTTCGGGACTCCTGTGGTAGGAGTTATTGACATCTCCATCTCACGATCTCCGAAATCTCGATAGCCAAAACTCTGAAATGGAGTTGGACCACCGCTTCAATCTTGCACTTTAAAGAATGTGCAGGTTCTTCCTGATCCAACGATGGTCGAAACTTATTCTCAGATCTGATGCCTGAGATCTTTCCTCTTCTTCTGTGTGTTCTTCTTGTCTACAGTCTGATCTAATGATCCTCCTTCTTTTGGGAATTTAAATGGGATCCAACGATCACTGATGCTTCTCCTCCTGAGCTTAGGCACTGCATTCAACTCTGCGCTAATTCCTCCTGAGCTTACTTTGTTCTTGTTTTGCCTTCGCTGCATACTCTGATATCACCATCAGTGACAAGCACATACTGCCTGTAAAGCATGCCAACCATCCTTTGCACTATCTCTTCTGATCTTATCGAGCTTTCTCTGTAGCGTCTTCCCAAAATACTTCTGGTGTCCGTCTGTTACATTCTTCCTGTACTCAAGCCATCATCGTTATTGTACTTTCCATCAATGACAAGCATACGCTGCTTGTAAAACATGCCAACATTATGAGTTTGCAAAACTGAAAGAGGAAGAATATGAAAGTGAGAAGTGTGAGGGAGTGTGGATCGTGTGAAAATATTCTCTAAGGATATGAGGTATGAGTGTGGCATAGAATGAAAGGAATATAATGTAATTTTTTAAGGGTGGATGGGAGGTGCAAGAATAAAGGAACTTTTGAAAGTATGCAGAGTGTGAATTGTCACAACAAAGACAAAACAATAAACTTGTGAAGGGTTGAAGGAAAGAGATAATCTATTATTGTTGACATGTTGAGGAGATTGATGTTTCCAATAAAGTTGGTATCTACAGGAAATGCTCGGTTGGAATGAAACAAAGGGGACCGGTGTCTCCTGTAGGTTGGTGTCTGCAAACATTGTTGTTGAGTTGGTTCTCATCCAAGGGGATTGGTGTCTCTTGTAGTTTGGTTCTTGCAAACATTATTTTTCAGTTGGTGCTCATTCAAGGGGATTGGTGTTTCCTATAGGTTGGTGCCTACAAACATTATTTCTAAGTTGGTGTTGTTATGGTAAAGTTCCCCCTACGAACAGGTGAAACACTCCTTGGATCAAGACCCCTCTTGTTCCATGACAGAATAAAACAAATGGTGAACTACTTTCCTCTTATAAATATTTCGACAATTAGAATGAGAAGGAAAAGATGGATGACTTACCTTTTTACGATGGTTTTCCTTGCTAATCCAGCCTTTGACCTTGATTTCCAAGCTCCTAGGCACAAGAAAAAACCTGCAAAGAACAAAGAGAAACCTCCTTCTTCCACACTATATTGTTATGTGAAAATAGATCTATCTATGATGGATTTACAACAATATATGTGCATACACTAAAACGCATAGACATAAGAGGAATAGTTCAATTTATATGTATTAATGGAAAGCCAACAAAATGAAATCACTTACAATCTCAAGTTTGGCGTTGCAACATCTTCTCCAAGCTCTCCTATCCATCCCCTTGGATCTCACACAATCATAGGTATGATGCTCTTAATTATCCTCCTTCTCTTGAATGTATCAAGATCTTAAGTATGATACTTTGAAATTCTCTCCTCCCTTTTCACCCCAAGAATGGCCTCCATTTTATAGGAATTGGAGGCACAACCACCATAGGTTATTTTGGGAATATGGTTGAGGATTTATCTCATGAGGTTGGGATTTGGTGCCTAAGATGGAGCAAAGAGATATGGCTCGAATCCTCTACCCAAAACTAGCTCAATAGTGTTGCTCCCATATAACTGAGAAAGGAGTGATAATTATGGTTAATCACTCCCTTTATGTGGGTAGGGGAGTGATGATACTCTAAAAGTGTCAATAATATAAGGTAAAAAGTAGCATTTCGACCTCCAGATGATGTATTTCTCATAAATCATGCTAGGGAACATGACAAGTACTCCCACATGATGATAAAGTTGCGACATTTAAGTGAAACACTTAGTAGAATGTGATATATAAGTGTGAAACTTAGTAGAGAGACAAATCCACACTTGGTAGAATGTGATACATAAGTGATACATAAGTGTGACACTTAGTAGAATGCCATACATAAGCATGACACTTATTAGTGTGGGAATTTGGTTTGTAACACGTTGATCCAGATTATTTTCGGAACGAAATGAGAGTAGAGATATATACAAAAGAAATGTATCATAGATGCAACCATAAACAAAAAGATACAGTAATACACAATTTTCTATTAATGAGCGAAAATGTACAAAGACTATAAAAATACAAAGTGAAAGACTCGCTAGAATGGTGGCAGCTTATCTATGAGAAGAGATGTTTCCGCTACTCGTATTCACAAGAAGATGATATTACATTGAGGCTCCAAAGGCCTTTTTATCATAAATAAAATACAAAACCCTAACCCCGGAAGATGAAAAGCCAACAATTTTGTGGACCTTGTTTTGGGTAGTTTGGTGTATCAACTTTTTGGGGGCGTAACTTTGGCATATGATCTCCATTTGGGGCGCACAATAGCTCGTTGGAAAGTTATCGTCGAGGAGATTCATTATGGGGGCTCAATTAGATCCTTTGACTATCATTCAGAAGCTCAATCCTGAAAAACCTTCATTTAGGCCCTCAAAATGGCCCCGAAAGTTAAAATCTGCTAAAAATAGTAAATTACCAAAATTGCCAGAAAATTGTTTTGAACCAGATGGAAAAGGTGGGTGGCCACTGATATCCACCCTTATCATAGGTTCTCATAGGAAATTGGTGTCTCTCGCATGTCGGTGTCTGCAAGCATTGTAATAATAGGTTGGTGCCTACAAGATCTTATAAAGAAATTTGTGTGGTTTTCTACCATTTGGGTTTCCATGTTAAATATATGTGTATTGTGTATTGCATGGTTGTTTATCTATCATTAAATGCAACAATTGGTAAAATTACATATTGATAAATATTGTAAAGAAATATTGTGTTAAAGAGAAAAAGTGTTAAAATCTATCCAATATTGATTCACCCCCTTTCTCAGCATTGTTGAATATTCCAACATATTCAACAAGGACACACATTATCACCTCAACAAAATTAAAGAACCAATTAATCCACTCCATCATTAAACCTTTTCTTTATCATTTCCTTAATTATAGCATTCAATACTAATATTCAAGCATCAAAAAACAAGTGCCAATAAAATAGTAACAAAAACAATCACAATATTTTCAAACATAAGGGTTGATCTTCCATAGAAAATGTTACGAGATAGTAATGCAACACTAATCATCTTTTTCATTCAAGTTACACCACAAAATATATTTCAACTATTCAATGAAATTCATCACCACAGTCCTAAACAATTCCATACATAATACAATGTAAAATATTGTCACTCATTAATTTGTAATCAAGACATTCATTGACACTATGACACCATTTTTAACCTTCATATAAATTTTCGTTATCAATCATAAGATAAGATAATATCAAAATTCAACTAGCATGCATGCCAACCATTTCAAAAGTCAACATCATCAAATATCATCGATATATTCAGTACCATTAATATCATCATTGTTATCAAGTAAATATGATCAAAACCATTAATATCATCAACTTCAACAAATCATCATCGAAACATCATCATCATCAAATAAATATCATGAAGTCATTTTCAAACCATCCTCATCATCATATAATCATCAAATCATTATAATCGAAATCATTAATATCATAAACATCATCAAATTATCATCAAATCATCATTATTATCAAATCAATATCATCAAAACAATTCCATCAACATCATCAAATTATCATCAAAGCATCATCAAATCAAATCAACTCATCAATATCATCAACATCATTAACATTATCAATATCATCAAAACAATCAACATCATCAAATAATCATCATTACCAAATCAATATCATTAAATGAGTTCCATTAAAATCATCAATATGATCAATACAAACATCATCAAATCATCATAAATATCATCAACATCATTAAATCGTCATCTAATCATCATCAAATCAACATCATCATTAGCATCAAATCAATTTCACAATTATCATCAACATCATTAGCATTATTAATATCATCAAATGATAAAATCAACACCACCATTACCATCAAATCAAATCAATATCATCGAAATAATCAAATCATCATTATTATCAAACCAATGTCATCAAATTAGTTCCATAAAAATCATCAATATCATCAACAGCATTAAATCACCATCAAATCATCACCAAATCATCATCAAATCAACATCATCATTAGTGTAAAGTCAAATCAAATAAATTCAATCATATTCATCAATATCATTGACATCATTAACATTATCAATACTATCAAATCATCATTTGTTGAAAGAGTGGTTGTCATTGATGTAAACCCTTGAATAAGCCCTGACGGCGTGATTATGGGACCCAAAGTTGGATGAGAAATATGATCACAAAGGATGGTGTAAATGTAGGTAACTCACTCATGGATGGATAGTCCATGACATGATGTTTCTGGTGATAGGTGGTACACCACACAATTCCTCACAGTTGAGGATTTATGGTCTTGTGAAGTTAGAAGCCCCAAAGAATGGTCAAGAAGCCCCTAGTTGGTTACAAGTATTTAATGAAATGGTAAAGTGGTTGTAACAAGAAATTCTATAAGTACCTAATTTTAAGGAGAGAGGTTACTTAGAAAAAGTATAAATACACCTCAAGGAGTCATTCACAAGTACATTCACTCACTTACTCTATTGAACATATTCTAGTGAACTAGTGATCTATTTGTCAATTTAGCGACGAAGAAATTTGAGGTAGCGACAAGAAAGGAGTGCAATAGTTTCTAGGTTGCAGAGGAAAGAGAAATTTGTTGAGGAAACCCTATTCTGGTAGGCCCCCATGGGTCAGAACACTAGTGTCCCGCGAGGCACCCCCACAGGTTGCTTAGGGATCGTCATGCAAGGCCCCACGTGACAAGATGTCTTAGTCTTGTGAGGACAAGACAAGTTTGGGGGAAATACTAGTACCATGTCCCTGAAGATAGAACATAACCTATAGGTCATTATTTTAGTGTTTTAGGTCAGCTACAGAGGTACCGATATGTTTGTGTACTTGTTGTGAAGGATATGATTGATTATGATGTGGTGAATGCTTGAGGAATACTTGGCATATTGATGATGGTTTGACACATGATTGAGATACATATATGATACATGATTGAGTAAGGTATTCTGGTATATCTGGTTCAACATATGGCATGGTTGTTTTGGTTCATATCTTGAGTTATAAACTTGATTTATGGTGGTATATGGATGAGGCATATGTTTGGGTTCTTTGAGGCACTTCATTGATGATATGGTACATACATATACATGATTGATATGTTATATGGTATTGGTTATATATGTGATTGTTGTTCTAGTACATGATATATACACTTGACATATCTTATTGTACATGATTGATGCATTGTTAGTACACAGTTGATGCATGGTATGGCACAAGTTTTGGTATAGAAGGTTGATGGTACAATGACAGTGACAAGTAAGATACAATGACAGAGTAAGTGACAGTGACAGAGGCAGTGATAGTGACAGTGGAAGTGACAGAGATAATGACAGTGAAAGAGGAAGTGACAGTGACAATGGTAGTGACAGTTGGTCTACATTTATATTTTAGGGTGGAAAGATGGGGCAATGAAAGGGGGTCATATCCTCCTTCCGATTGGTGCCGGAGAACGCAAGGAGTTGGAGCTTCCTTCAGATTGGAGCCTGAGAATCAGGGGATTGTAGCCTCCTTTGGGTTAGAGCTAGAGAATTTAGGGAGTTGTAGCTTCCTTCATGTTGGATCCTCTAAATAGGGGGTCGTAGCCTCCTTCCAGTTGCAGATGGAGAATCAATAATTTGATGCTTCCAATGAATGTAATCTTTGACATATAAGAAATCATTACATGGTTTTCTCCCATTTGGGTTTCCACATAAATTCTGGTGTACTATGTATTTGATGTGATGGGATGCCTCTTATGTTTATGTGCTCATTTATTATATATTGTTGATTGATACATTAATGATATACTGTTGATTAAATTGAATTTGATATGATGTGGTTAAAAGTAATAAAATTTCTCATATTGATTCACCCCCCCTCTCAATATTCCAACAATTGGAATCAGAACGAGTCCTTCAAGAAGCAGTCTAACCAATGGAAGGAGATAATGGAATACACTAATATTGGAGCACCAATATTTGATGGTAATAATTATGCTTTCTTGAGTATAAGAATGAAGACCTTCTTACATGCACAAGGATTTGATGTCTGGCGAGCAGTAGTAGATGGATACAAAGCACCAACCACTTCCCCAACATACAAGGATGGAAAGAAACTTTAAGAAAACAACACAAAGGATAAAGGTACTATTCTAAACAATCTTGTTAATTCAATATTCATTAAGGTTATGCATTTTGATTCTACAAAGGATCTTTGGGATAAGCTTCAAAATATTTATGAAGGAAATGAAAAAGTCAAGGGAGATAAAATTCAAACCTTTAGAGCTACGTTCAAACAATTGAAGATGAAGGAACATGAAGACATCGTAACGTAATTAATGTGACTTGATGAAATAGTAAATACTATTAAAGGTTTGGAAGAATATATGAAGGAACCAATCATTGTTCAAAAGGTACTAAGGTCTTGTTTACGCTTGAATCCGTCAGAACCGAAACGAAAACCTCACGGGGATACAAATCACCCTGCATTTTAATAGAGGTGGTACTCCTCTTTGTTTTAAGATTTTCTCGGAACTCCTGATTTTTAGAATATAGGACTTTGAAGAAGTTCGTCGTGATAATCAAAGAAATATAAACATTGCAAGAAAAAATAACAAGAAAGAAATTTTTTTGTTTATTAAAGAGAGCTCCTGCGAAATGACCAGGAACCACACACTTCATACACTTGAAAAAGATAGAAAAAATTTCCTCACATCCATCATACTTAAACTAAATATTTATGATCACATAAGATAAAAGAAGATGGTTTGCATGCATAAGAGAACTTTAATAGAGTAAAAAAATGGGGATATTAAATAAAGATAATGATAGATCAATCTCAAATACTTTATACTCAAAACTCAGAGTTACAAAGTACAGTCGAAACTGATCCCGAAATAGTTATCTTGGCATTTCTGAAAAATACATAGTCTGTTACAAAGACTTGAAATTTAAATGTGTTTTTCCTTAGGACTAGGATTGGGGCTCCCATGGACCATAAAGAAAATCTGAACAAGAAGTAAGTTGTAGAAGGAGGATGGTGGGTGATGACAGAGTAGCAAGACTTGGAAAGAAGACAGGGAGAAGTTATAATATTTCGGTTAAACCTTTTTAGTCAAATAAGTAGAGTAACTGGATGAAAAACCGATAAAGAAAGCAAGATATGATCAACATGAATTTACTATGATGGTATCTCTCTCTTTTAATTCTATGTTGTTGTCCTTTTATTGTCTTCATTGATAGTTAAATGAACCATCTCAATTGTTTCTTTCCTGTCTTTGGTTAATTTGTCAATTGCCTTTTTGAACCAATCTTCAATATAGTTTTTCATTGGTGCGACATTTATTTCATGTTTGATTTTAATGTTGAATAATTCACCTTCCAAGTCTCTTAAGTCAAGAGAAATACCATGTACTGCTTCCTCAACATCTTGATTTTTCACGGAATAATCAACTAGCAAGTTGTTTATTTCATCTTCATTATATTCAAGTATGCCATAAAAAATTTCAGCTGATAACCCCTTAAATATCTCAACTTGTTTGTCAAATTGTTGCTTTGCTAGAAACATTGAATTGAGAATTAATTTAGGTTATTGTACCTCGTTAGTACCTCCTGCTATATCTATCTTTGTTCGTTTTTTGAACAATTCTTCTCTTTTTAGTATGGCTTCGCTACATGCTTGAACAATGTTACTCAAATTTTTTATCTTTTCCTTCCAGAAAGCATTTAACTACTTATTCAACTTGGAGAAGGTATATCCTCCTCTCTTCTTCTCAGTTCCGTCATGTTTGAGACTTTAATTTCAAATGGTAATACATCATCAGTGTAGAAACCTTCTTCATTCTTTAAATCATCTTCCAGAGACTCATGGAAGGCATGTGCCCTTGAGCCAAAAGAAACAATATTTTTCGATACCTCTCATGCTTTTGTTATTAGTGACATTGTCTTCTTAATATGTTTTTCTACATAACTCCTAAATTTTGTGAGTAGACTTGAATATCCTTTCAACTTAATGGCGGGTGTGGTTGGTTTAACCATTGACAAAGGACTTGCCAAGATTGGAAGAGGCATTAAGGAATTTTTCAATTCTCTGATCCTTTCTTTTAGCTTGACATTCTCATCTTCCAATCCATCAATGGAATCGTCAAGAGAATCACCGGTTTCCCTATGAATTTTAGAGATTTGGGATGGTTTCAGATCAACCTCTAAGCGATATTTTCCTTTTTTATTTTTCTGATCACCTCTTTCCACAATCAATTTTTTAGATTCCTTTTCAAAGATATCACTTTGAAAAGTGAAGGATTACTCTTCACTAAAAACCTCTTTTGCAACAACTTCCAATGGGTTACAATTTCTAGTTGTTCCATTGTGGGAAATATTTTCTCAATATCCTCCTCCAGCTCCATGTCATCAAGAGAAAATATTTGGATGTCGTTTTCGATAAGGTTGTCCTCTTCCTCTTGTATTAAATTCTTCCTTTTTCTTTCTCACGGGTAACTTATGTGAATTCTCAATTTTCCCCGGCAGAGGTTTCTTCTCTCCTCCACCGCTTGAACTATTGTGAGTCGTTGGAGCATTGCTCCGGGATGTGGTGGTTTTGGGAGTAACAACTAGATACTGGGCGCTCCTTTCACTGGGACCCTTTCCTCTTTGATTATAAAACTCATTAGTACTGAGCATTGTTTCTAGGCCACCAGACTCATGTACATGAGTACTTTGGTTGTTACCTCCTTATTCTTCTTCATTCAAGGTAGTCTGGATGAACGAGTTACTGAATCCCACCGAAATCATGTGTTCTACAAACATTTTATTATGATAAAATCCCTTGATCTTTTCAACATAATTTAAGCTCACATTGTTGAAATGGCTTGCAATCTCGTCAATTTTATTTATTTTTCCGAAAATGAAATCTCCAATCTTCCATGGCAAGGGGAGGAATTGTTATTTCCTTTTTTCATGGAAAAAATGTAGCCAAAAGTTGTATTTCCTTGCCACTTCTATAATAAACAATTTTTTAGATACATGATATGGAAGAAAAGAGGGATTTTCTTTGGAACAAAATATCCCGATGACACTGTCATTTTCCATCTGTTCTATCGTTCCCTTTTTTTCTAAGAATATGTTAGCCTAGTTGGATATCCTTGGGGTATTTTCACCAAACAACGGCCCTTTGAAGACTTAGACAAAGTCATAGTAAAATTCGTAAAAATACAGAGAGGTCTTGTGTCTCCACAATGCTTGATACCAAAAGGTAACTGGATCTATTTCACAGTTCACCCTCTTACTTATAGTCAAGTTTGGAAATTGACAACAATACATTATGGAAAATACCAAATATGAAGCCATAAAGAATTTTTTGTCCCTTTTGTAGTGTGATAATTGGGATGAGATTTCGATAGAAATCAACTTTCCCCAGTCAGATATGGCATGTTCTTTTACTATAAAATATAAAATATATAAAATCATGAGAGAAATGGTAGCAATGCTTTCTTGACCTGTCAACCTAGTGAACATCCACACAATCTCTCAAAAGGTATTTTTAAAGGGGTCGACCTAGATCCTGGTTATGTCTTCTTGAATAAATGCAGGATTCTCCAAATATTTAGGCAGGAGGTCAAGGCCATTGTTATGTTTCTTCAGAAAATCTTTGTAGTCTTCTCCTTTGAAAATAAGTGTTGTCTCTGGGAGCTTCAAAATCTTGTGAAAAAATTGTGGTGAAAGGGAAATGGGGAAAAAATATTGGAGTTGTATAATTCTTTGGCTTGACACGTACTTCTCCACGCACCATGAAACAAGTTCTTTGTAGTCAAATACATCAGGAACACACCCTGTGCAAGTGATTTTGGATGCCCAAATTATGTCTTTTTGTGCAAGAGGAGATGAGTAATATGAATATGCTATAGACCACTGAAAGTTTTTCTCTTCATGCCCAAAAATATTTAAAGTATCTCCACATAACTGTTGTCTAACTGCTTCTTCTATTAGGTTGACGAGAGTATTTTTTTCAGTTGAATAATAACTTGAACTAAATATTTTTGGAGAGATGACAATAATATAATCCTCTGTAAAATGGTGAATTAATGAAAATCAATTAATAATCTCCTCGAGTCTTTCGCTATTAATGACAAAATTTTCGGAGCCTACACAATCAGTTGCTAGCATTAAATAACATTTAATGCATATTGGAAAAAGCACGAGAATGGTGGGGATGGACGAGAGCAGATTTGAATGTTAATCTTTTCATGAACCCACCAACCGAGTGATCCAAAAAGGATCCAGAGAAGTCTAAGGATAACTCAGAATTCATAGAAGCACCTCGGGAAGCTTAGAATGGCCTCAACAGGCAGAGAAAGGGAAAAAATTAAAAGTCCTCAAAACTCATTGAAATTGGCATCATCGTGAAGACTGCGTCGCAAGATTTCCAACGGTGTAAATGTCTCATCAAACAGAGTTATGGATCAAAAGATATTCATGGTCAAAGTTTTGGTCAACCTAGCCCAGTGAGCAGGGATGAGTCAACATTCGTACTTCTGACGTCAGCACCAGTACGGATGACGTCAGTGTCCATACATAGTAAGTGGAACATGAATAGGGTGACACGTGTCATGATGACATCGTCATGCTAACGTTGCAACACCATAGGCTTCCACGTGTCACTCATTTTTTGACTTTTCCGGTCAATCTAAGGACCAATGGAAAAGTGCCATGTGGCAATCCGTAAAACCACGTGGCACTCTGTACAGCCACTTGGCAAGTGATGTGAGGCTAATGAAGCAAGGATGACATGGCGATGATGATTCAGAGGTGGTGACGTGGTCCAATGGAAGGCCACCACATGGCCCAGTCATGCGCTGCCATGTGGCAGCAGACAAATTCCCAATCAGGGTCGACGATTGAATTGTTAAAAAATATATATTTTTTTAGACCACCAAATCTGGTGGTGGTTCCACCAGATTTGGGGGCATATCCTGCCACATCCAAAACCAACAATCCATCGATAGCCAAACTTATCTTCTCCGCCAGCAAGACCACCAAAGCTAGTGCCAATTCATGTTTTGGTTTCAACAAAACACTAAAAATAAGAGGCTCGCGGGTTAGACCCCGGGACCTCCCCCAACAACTCACCTTTAATAAACATCCACCAACCAATAGGCCAAACGACCCCATTGTTAATACCACCCATGATTTTTATTTAAATTTTGAATTTTCCCAATGCACGGGGGGAGGCAGGGCACACGACAGTCTGTACCAGGAACAGAAAATGATGCAGAAGTACAATCATTAATGCATATTGAAGGCACGCAAATCCAGACAATATTTTTGATGGGCCTGAGACTGCCAGACTCAGATCGAGGCGTGGAGACAGTCATTTTTGGGTAATTCAACGCTACGAATTCAATGGTATTGTTTTTTTTTTATCAGAGAAAAGATTTTGCATCTTAACTCCAGAATGAGGTATGTATTTTTCCAAATTATTTTGATGAGTTAATAAAAAGGCCTACCCATTTGAGAGCAGGACTCGAAGACGTAGTCCACTAGGGAAGAACTCTATTATCAAGTTTTTGTGTTAAGATATGATGCTTATGTATCTTTATCATTGAACTTTCCTTCTTTATGGTGCATTTTAGTTTATGCTCATTTAATACAATTCTTTAATAATTCACATTGATGAAAAGATCTTGGATCATGTTGGTATCAAAGTAGTCATCTTTGACTTGAATTGTTGATTCTGAATGCTTACTAGGGCCAAGCATAAACATGGTGAAGGAACACTTAAGACTTTCAACCCCAAAGTTGGTCATGCATATCGGAGGAAGAAAATGGATGAAGAGGACAAGCGTGATGAAGAGGAGAAAAACTTCCATATGGGATTCTATCGCATGTTAGATATGGTCGAGAAAATGTATGGAGATTATAAGAAGAGAATGGAAAAGAAAGGGAATAAAAAGGAAGCACCAGCGAATGAAAATGCTTCAGTGAATCAAGGGGTTGGAGGAGACCCTCCTAAGCCTCCATCTTCACCATTGAGTTCTAACTCTTCTTCCTCTGATCATTCTCATCGTTATCATCATTCTAGCCGTAAAGCTTCTTTTAAGAAACCATTATTAAAGCTTGATGTGAAATTTTCTTTACCTATGTTTAATGGAGATGCTAATCCTGAAAAGATAGATAATTGAATCTGACAGGTCGAAGTATATTGTCGTGTTCAACAGATTGATGAAAAGGAAGTTAAAGTGAAATTGGCCTCTCTTTGGTTGGAAGGCACTACTCTCGTATGGTGGGAGAGAAAACTTCAGGACATAAGTGTTCAACAACACAGGTATTCCAACAGAGGATGAACACCTTCCGTAACCACTCACATAATCAGATCAAATACCAACACACTGATGTTTTCAAGTGGTAAAACCCCTACGAGGAAACATCCATGGCCCCAACCAATGCAACCACTTGGAGCAGTTTATTAGTGCAAAGAAAAAGATTACAAAGAGATTTTACAAGAGAGTTTCTCACAATTGATCATCGGCAAATGACCCTCCATGCTCTTTAAATAGAGATCATGGACCAATCAGGTGTTAAGCCATGTATTAATGGTCATTAAGATCGAGGAGAGTATGAACCATTGGATCACTCTATGTTGGGAACATATCGTGACCGTCATATTTCCTAACTACAAATACATACTAATGCATACTAAAGAAGCACACTAGAAAACACACTTTTACCTAATGACACAATAGACCAAGTAGATCTTAACTAACTCCTAAGTGTCTAAATATCCTAACATCCTCCCTTAAGAACAACTTGGGATAGGATTGAAGGATTTACAATAGTGACACAATAGGAGAAGGAAGGAGGCATTAGAGCCTATCCCCCCTTAATGACAACTTCCTGAACTCCTAACATAGATCGAAATTTGGAAAACTTCGCTTCTGTAAGAGACTTTGTGAAAATGTTTGCAAATTGATATTCTGTAGGGAAAAATAGCACTTTAATAACTTGATCATCAATGAGATTTATGATGAAGTGCATGTGTAGCTCGATGTGTTTTCTACGCTGATGTTGAACTGGGTCTTTAGCGAGCTTGATGGAACTCTGATTGTCACACCAAAGGTTGGTCGTATGTTGGTGCTGGAATCCAAACTTTGAAAGGATCTGTCGAAGCCACAGGGATTCCTGACTTGCATTTACCGTTGCTCGGTACTTTTCTTCTGCTGAAGAATGTGAAATAGCATGATGTTTCTTAGAGTCCCAAGTGACAGGTCCTGAACCAAGGTTGAAAACATAACCTGCAGTAGACTTTCGATCATCAGGATCACCGGTCCAATCTAAATCAGTGAAACCAACAAATAAAGGAGCCCCCCCTGAACTGTAATGTATCTCGAACTGAATTGTACCACAAACATAGCGAAGTATCCTTTTAGTTGCTTTCCAATGGCTTTCATGGGGCATTTGCATATACCGGGCAACAAGACCAACAACAAAGGAAAGATCAGGATGGGTATGAGTCAATTATAAGACGCTACCAACTAACTGACGGTACAAGGTGGAATCAACTTCAGGAGAAGTACAGGTGGCAGTGAGTTTGACTCCATACTGGAAGGGAGAAGGGGTTGGTTTACAATCATCCATGTGAAAGTGATGAACAAGGTCACAACAATACTTAGACTGGGAAAGAAAAATTCCTTCATTGGTTTTCAAAACTTGGAGGCCAAGGAAATAGTGCAAAAAGTCTAAGTCTGTCATTTCAAATTTCTTCTTAAGGCTGGTTTTCACATGGTTTAAAATTTTTGAGTCACTACCAGTAAGGATAAGGTCATCAACATAAAGTACAAGGATTATGAGATGGCTTCCTACTTTCTTGGTATAGACATTAGGATCATAATGACATCTATATAATCCAATGGCAATAAGAAAGGTGTCCATTTTGGCATACCAAGCTCGGGGAGCTTGCTTGAGACCATAAAGAGATTTCTTAAGGTGGCGAACAAGGCTAGAGTCATTATGGACATAGCCAGGAGGTTGTTCCATGTATATTTATTCTTGCAAATATCCATGCAAGAAGGCGGATTTAACATCCATCTGATGGACCTCCCATTTATGTGAGGCAGCAAGGACAAGAACAAGGTGGATGGAATTCATTTTGGCTACAGGGCCAAAGGTTTCATGATATTCAATTCCTTCAACTTGGGAAAATCCTTTGGAAACTAAACGAGCCTTGTGTCTTTCAACACTTCCATCTGATGCATACTTAGTTCTGTATACCCATTTACATATGACAAGTTTTCTTCATTTTGGAAGAGGTACAAGATCCTAGGTATCGTTTTCCATTAAAGAACGATACTCTACATTCATTGTTGTATCCTAATCTGGATGACCTGAAGCTTCTGCAAATGTCTCTGGATCATGATTTTCTGAAACTTGAGCCAAAAGAGAAGAGGCTTGCTAGAACTGTGAACATGTTCGACGTTGATCTGAAGGATCATCGACAAGATCACCAGTTGCTTCTCTTGTTGAACAGACCCATCTAGCAAGCAGTGGAGTTGGTGTTGGTTCAGGTTCAAAGGACTCATCTGGTGGAGGGTGAGCAGGTGGAGGTGGATTTTCATCCTCACTGTCATCATATGAAGAAGAAACAAGATCAGAAGAAGGAACAAACACCGAAGATGGCTCGCAGGCTGAAGAACGCACAACCATCGAATTAGGCTCACAGGCCAAAGAAGGAACAAATGTTGAATTAGGCTCGCAGGCCAAGATATTTTCATCAAATTTAAAATCTTTTCTAATAATAATTTCATTACAATGTGATTGAAGAAGTCTGTAACCTTTGACATCTTCAGAATAACCAACAAATATACACTTCTCACTTTTAGGCTGCAATGCTTTCCTTTTCTCATTAGGAATGTGAGCCCATGCTATACTGCCAAATACACAGAAGTGACTTACATATGGTTTAATTTGAGTCCAAGCTTCTTCCGGTGTTATATTTTTAAGTGCCTTTGTGGGAGTGCGATTTACTATGTAATTTTCACAATTGATGGCTTCCGCCCAATACTTTAGACTTAATCCCTTAGATTGGATCATATAATTAGCCATTTCTTTTAATGTGCGGTTCTTTCTCTCAGCAACACCATTTTGTTGTGGTGTATATGGAATAGTGTGTTGCATTTGGATTCC
>ML778742.1:397408-413419 GCA_009831015.1 Picea engelmannii
TTCTTTCTCTCAGCAACACCATTTTGTTGTGGTGTATATGGAATAGTGTGTTGCATTTGGATTCCCTATGTAGTGCAGTAATTTGTAAAATTATTGTTCACATATTCGCCTCCATTATCTGTTCTTAACCTTTGAATTTGATGTCCAAATTGATTTTCTACAAGGGCCTTGTCGGCCAAAAACTTGTCAAAAACTTCCCTCTTAAGTTTTAAGAAGTAAACCCAAGTACGTCTGAAAAAGTCATCAATGAAAGTTAAGAAATGATTGCACCCATAAAAAGAAGGAGAAGAAAGTGGACCACACAAATCACTGTGAACAAGATGCAAAGGACCCGAGGTGTGCCAAGAGGCGCGTTTTTCAAAACTGTCCCAATGATGTTTACCAAGAACACAACCGACACAAACACCATCTCTGCATGAAACAAGAGGAAGACCAGTCACCATCTGTTGATTACATAGTTGTTGCAATGAGCGATAGTTTAGATGACCAAACCACTCATGCCAAAGTTTTCTGAATTCATCGCTATAAGCAATAAAAAATGATGAAAATGATGATGACCCAAAGTTGTCAAACTTGTACAACCTGGTAATATCATCAACAATTCCAGTTGCAAGAACATGATTAGGATCTTTTAGATCCTTGATTACAAATTGGTGAGGTGAAAACTCTACGGTTTTACCTTCACCTGAATGAGTGATTTGATATACTGATAGAAGGTTACAAGAAATACTTGGAACACATAATACATCATTGAAATGGCCATTTTCTACTTGTATTGTTCCAGATCCTTCAACACTAAGAGATCTATCATCACCAAAAAATATTTTCTTTGTGTTACATTCATTTAGAGTAGAAAATATGTCTCTATCCTTAGCCATATGATAAGATGCTCCAGAATCAATAAGCCACTTATCAAAAGTAGAAGTAGAAGGTGTATTGAAGGAGAAACCAAAAGAAGAAAGTGCATGTCCATGAGAAGAAGAAGAAGAAGTAGGATCGATATTGGTGTTGTGCTTCTTCATTGCTTCTTCTAAAGCTGCCATCTTCTTGAAACATTTGGACTCATCATGACCATCTTTATCACAAAAGTTGCAATGTCTGTCAGTCTTCTTATTTTTAAATTTTTCTCCTTTGTCTCCATTCGGAGAAACAACTATCTGAGTGGGTTTGGGACCCTTATATTTCTTTTTGTTGTGGTGAGGATGTTGCTTCTTGGGATTATTGGGTTTATCTTTCTATTGGGCAACTAAGGCTTTGTTGGAGGTACCTGCAGTTTTGATCACTCCAAGTTGTACAAGCTTATCTTCCTCTCTAATCAAAGCAGCACAAAAGGACTCAAGAGTGGGTTTTTCATAAGCATTCCCTAGAGCCTCTCTCATGGTATAAAAGGTAGATACAAACACAAAATATGCACTACCTAGCTTAGAAAGAATAAGATAGATGCATCTCTCTTCCTCCATTTTTATCTTACATTCTTCACATAAAATTCTGAGTGTTTTAAACCTAGATAGATAGTTTCCAAGATAAGAAAAATCACTTGGACTCAAGGTCATTACTTTATTTTCTAACTGTTGTGTTCGAATAATATTGAGTTTACCAAACACATATTCAATCTTGTCGCAAGCTTCTTCAGGGTCATCAATTTCTTGGAGGTGGTATCTTAAATTAGGAGAGATGGACATTCTGATTAGTCCACATGCTTCATCACTCCTATTAGCCCATTTGGCTTTCTTATCATCATCAATGGGTTCTTTTTCCTTTCCCAAGGTAATCCGGTACACGCCTTTACTTCTTAATAAATATTTCATATGATATTTCCATTGGAAGTAGTTGTTGTTGGCAAGCAAAACATTACTTGTAGAAACCATATTAAATATGCAGATAATGTGGATTTAAAAAATGAAAATAATGATCTGGATGGAAAGATCTCGAAAATTTATGTGGTTTTAAAAAAAACGGCACTGAAAACAAACTTATGATGTGAGGGTTATGCCCTTTTTAAAAAAGGCATAAACGGTAACCAAATGACCACGTGATAGTGTAAGTTGCTTTATGAAGTGACCCACTTTTATAAAGAGAAGTGGGAATCACTTTTACAGTGAATTTACTTTATAACAAAAAAGATGCATGCAAAATAAATAACTCTAAAATAAAATATTAAAGCTACTTATAGTGATTCACTTTTATACTTAAAGTGAAATACACTTTACAATTTTAGCATGAACGTTTTCAAAAAAAGTAACAAAAGAGAGACTTGAACTCAAGACCTCTTACTTAATAAGGCAAGTTTTAACCAAATGGTCTAGCAAAACATATTTTAATGTTCAGGAAGAGGATTGGGGGTGTTGTTGTTGTTGTTGTTGCGGAAGACGGCCTTGGAGAGCGTGCTTAAAAAAAATCTTTTCACACAAGAAAAAAATTTCACTTCTCAATGACAACAAGGGTTAGATCTTGGTTAGCTTACCCGGAAGATGCACATTTTCCTATCTATTTATGATTTTTCGAGATCACACAGGGTGTGGGGAAAAGATCATACCCATATCTAAAATAGTAGCAACCCGGAAATAAAAAAATACAAACCAAAATAAAACTTTGCAGAAATTTTAAAAATGCATATTTAGGCTTTATACCTCCGGATCTGACTGTAATGGTCATATCTTGGGCAAACGAAAACCTTTTCGAGTGAAACAAAAAGTGTTCCTAAATGAAACAAGTTCTCCGGACGCAATGGAACAGTCCTCTCAGCCCAGAAATGTAATTGAATTTTAGAAAATGGAGATGAGGCAACTCGGCTTTATGATCTCGATCTACAACAAGAGTGGGTCTTCAAACAGGCTCTGATACCATGTTTGACAAAACAGGTATTTCAACAGAGGATGAACACCTTCAGTAACCACTCACATAACTATATCAAAGATAAACACACTGATGTTTTCACGTGGTAAAACCCCTACGAGGAAACATCCATGACCCCAACCAATGCGACCACTTGGAGCAGTTTATTAATGAAAAGAAAAAGATTACAGAGAGATTTTACAAGAGAGTTTCTCACAATAGATCATCATCAAATGACCCCCCATGCTCTTTAAATAGATATCATGGACCAATCGGGTGTTAAGCCACAGATCAATGGTCGTTAATATCGAGGAGAGTATGAACCGTCAGATCACTCTATGTCGAGAACATATCGTGACCGTCGGATTTACTAACTACAAATGCATACTAATACATACTAAAGAAACACACTAGAAAACACACTTTTACCTAACGACACAATAGACCAAGTAGATCTTAACTAACTCCTAAGTGTCTAAATATCCTAAGCGTGGTTATCTTCTTTCCTCGTGGTCGGACTTTAAATCAGCAATAAGGAAGCAATTTTATCCATTGGGTTATTTACATAAAGCAATGATGGAATGGAAAACTTTATACAAAGTAAAGGTCAAACTATACAAAGTTTCATAGAAGAATTTAGGAAGAAATCTCTTGCATTAAAATTTTTTTTAGATTCTTATGAAACTTTAATGAAGTATATTGGCACACTTCACAGTTATATTCCTCATAATTTACTATTGTTTAACCCCACCAATCTTGATGAAGTTTGTGTGCAAGCCACTCACCTTGAGAACATGGGAAAGCATGTTCAAGAAGATCCCACAAAGAAACCTTCCAATTTCCCACATAAGCAGTTTAAAGGAAAGGTTAAAAGGAAGGACAAAAAGGCTACCACTATAAATAGGGAGGAAGGATGGTCACGACAATGAACACTGTTGGAAATTACATCTAGAGAAAAGACCGAAACAGTTCGGTGGAAAGGGGAAGACAAAGAGCATTGTTATAGTGAAACAAGATCTTGATCTTGGTTCTGATTCAGGAGATGAGGAAAATATCACAGCGGTTGGAGTACAAGGTAAAGATTCCCTTCATGCTAGTTCAAATTCCAATAATGAATCTCAGGATGATGAAAGAAAGATGAATGAATTATTTCATATAAGAGTTGTATCAAAGCACACTAAGATAAATACATTATTTGATCTGGGTTCCCAAGTAAACTTGATATCTGAAGCACTTTTCAAAAATATGGGTCTTGAAACTAAACCACATCCAAAGCCTTATCCTCTTGGTTGGGTATGTGATAAAGAAAAACTTAATGTCACCAAGTAGTGTAGGGTTAGATTTTCTATTTCTTCAAAGTTGATTGATGAAGTGGATTTGGATGTTGTTTCACTTGATATATGTGGCATAGTGCTTGGGAATCCTTATCTTTATGATAAAAAAGAAGTCCTCTTTTTTCATGAGAAAAAATATCACCTTACTAAAGGGGGAGTGGAATATATTGTGAGATCCCACAACATGAGGGTAAACACAACACTTGTTAGTGTAGTACAGATGAAAAGACTCATAAACACCAATAAGAGATATGCACTCATGGTCATAAGAGAAAAGGATGTCAGAACATCTGACGCCTTCAAAGGATGTGATCCTTCTCATAAGAAAGAATTAATTGATATTGCTTCTAAGTATGATGACATATTTCAGGAACCCGATGGATTACCTCCTAAGAGAGAAATCCAACATGAAATATATCTTCAACAAAATTCTCCTCTTCCTAATGTGGGCATGTACAGGATGTCAGTTGTAGAGATGACAAAAATCAAAAATCAGGTATAAGGCTTATTGGATCAAGGGGTCACCAGCCCCAGTTCATCTCCTTGTGGTTCTTCGATCGTGATGGTGCCAAAGAAGGATGGCACATGGTGAATGTGTGTCGATTATTGAGCCTTAAACAAAATCACAGCGAAAAATTGATACCCTCTTCCTTGTATAGATGATTTACTTGGTCAATTAAAGAATGTTGTTTATTTCACTAAGTTGGATTTGCACAGTGGATACCATCAGATCAAGGTTGCAGAACAGGATGCATGGAAAATTGCCTTTAAAACCAAAAAGGGATTGTTTGAGTGGTTAGTTATGTCGTTTGGGCTTTCTAATGCTATGGAAAACTTCATGCGTGTGATGGATGATGTATCTAGGCCATTTCTAGATGATTTTGTAATTGTATATTTAGATGACATTCTTATATTTAGTAAGACGTGGGATGGACATGTAAGGCATGTAAAGCAAGTATTGGATACTTTTCAAAGGGAAAATTTGTATGTAAAATTGTCCAAATGTGAATTTGGCAAGACTGCACTAGTGTACTTAAGTCATATTGTAGGAGGAGGACAATTAAAATTTGACCCTTCCAAGATTGATGTAATTGTAAATTGGGCTGAGCTCACAACTGTAACCGAGACACAAAGCTTCTTGGGTGCAGATCAATATTGGAGGAGATTCATAGAAAATTTCTCTTTCATCGCAACTCCTTTGCATGCCTTAACCAGTGTGAAGAACACTTTTCAGTGGGGAGGAAAGCAACAAAAAACCTTCAACACTTTGAAGGAAAATATCGGTACCACACCAGTATTATCACTGTCGAATCTTCAACAGCCTTTTGAGATCGAGATAGATGCCAACGGATATGCCATGGGTGCAATATTGATGCAATATCGTAAGCCTATATGTTACCACTCTGAAAATTTTAACCAAGCTATTGTTAACTATCCTACATATGATAAAGAGTTGTATGCATTAGTTCAAAGTGTAAAGAAATGGAATCACTACTTGTTAGGTAAGGAAACAATAATAAATACAGATCACCAGCCCTTACAGTATCTCCAAGCACAAACCAAGCTGCAACAATCTCATCATTAGAGGTGGATGGGTTTTCTTCAACAGTTCCATTTGTTAATCAAATACAAAAAGGGTACAAGTAACAAGGTAGTTGATATGCTTTCTAGACCTCCTATTGTTGCTTCTATTATTTTGAAGAATGATTCTTTATCTCATGATAGTTATGTGGAGCAATATTTTGTTGATGAAGATTTTAAAGAAGTCTTTGAGAACAAAAGATCTTAAATATGTCGAGAAAGAAATCACATATATAGCACGCACATACACACACGCGCGCGCGCGTGTGTGCATGCGTGCGCGTGATTTCCTTCTCGATGGATTTAAATTCCTTGTCCATACTCTTTTTTTTTTTAATTTGGGTCCAAGATGGCACAACTCCTTTTAACTTCTTTAAAGCAGTTGCAAACTAAAAACTAGTTGTTTCCTTCTCTCTTGAATATTGCAGAACAAAATATCAAGTTGTTAATATCTTTACCAAACCTTTAGTTGAAGCCAAATGTATGAATCTTTACATGATGCTTGGGCTTTAGGAAGCTGTAATTATGGGGGCAGGGTGTCCTAGTGATGTAATTTCACCTCGTGGAACTCCAGAGATATGTGTTGATGGGGGGGTGTTGGAACATCAAGCATTGATGGTTCATCACACATCTCCTAGGTTCAGTCAGTTGAGAGGTTGATCTACATATGGATATAGCTGGTTGGATGATAAACCAACACATTGTACCAGTCAGTTGATTAATTGACATGACTATCAATCAAACATTCGACCAATAGTCAAAGATAGTCAAGTGGTGGATCGACCATCCCAAAAATTGACTACGATTTGGACAAGTAGGAAATCAGGTCGAGCATCCTTTTCAATCCAACTCAAAATAGCATATTTGGTGGATTCAACTCTGACAGTCGACAGTTACATGTGGAAAAGATCTTCTAGATTCTATGGAAATTAGTTAGATCTTGAGTCTATAAAAGTAGACCCCTTGGAACATTATCAAAATGTGAGATTGTGTAATAGGTCATGTGGATTAAGATGTACAACATGCACTATAATTCTTTGATCATAGTGTGCTCTACTTAAGTGTTGTAATTGTTCCTTTAGACACCACCCTTTTTCTTAGAATTTTTTTTTCCTCTTTGATTATATATAGTGTTGTGTTCTCTATTTCATGTCATGTTCCATCCTATTCCCCAACAATTTTCATCCCATATGGAATTTGAACCTATTGAATTTGCAAGATTCACTTGTATTTGGCATCATTGGGAGGTCCTTGGGTGTACAATTTTTTTTTATCAATAAATTGCATGGTAATTCCACTTGATTGGAGAGAGACCACCCAATTCACATCTAAGATATTCATGTACTAAAAGGCCTCTCAATGGAGGACATTATGTCTTATAAGTGTTTTGAGGCACTAGTAAGCATAGGTAGTCAAAGACTAAACCTAGCCTATATTCCTAATATGGTATTAAGAGAGGAGGTTTTGGTGATATCATCTCCAAAATCAACCATGGATAAGTGAGACTAAGCCAATGATATAAAAGAGTATAGTCTATCTATCATCGATATTTTTTAATCAATAAGAAGAACCATCTAGGTATATAAGCTTGTATCCCTCTCATATCAATAAAAAATAGAAACATAAGGTTGAGGATTCACACCTTGTCTTGATGAAGGGATTATCAACTAGATTAGAATGTTACATAGGTAACAAAGAAGAATGGTTTGATATAAGTGCTAGCGGGGAAAATCCGCGTATTACTATAATGGGTTGGAATATAGGTAGAGCACTAACTTCCCTTAAAAGACAGTCCTAATTCTAAACTACCCCAAAATATTTGAACTCAAAAGACAAGAGAAGGAAAACTGGATGTACCTTAGGTCCTATCATCTGATGTAAACTTCTGTCACCTTTGTAGTTTCTTGTATTTCTGGTCTCCTCCCAAAGATGACCTGCAAACAACTTGAGAAACACAAAGCTACAAGATATACTATATATACTTATCAATGTTAGTGTTAAGATATAAATCTAGATGCATAAATCAAATGAAAGCAAATAAACACAATGTTTGGGACATAAAAATAACTCTTTTATTCATATGTGAATATTACAATGATTACAACCTTCTTGATCGAAAAAACGCTCCATGAACCAGGCTCGAGATCCTCTTACTACTGCTCGAAGTGCATCATTCCCATGTCACCTCTCAAAATCAGTTGATCTCTTTGGAAAAGGGGAAGATATTGTATAAGGAGAAAAGGTTGAAGAGGGAATGTTGAGGCCAAATCTCAGAAAGGGCTGCAAAACTTGGGCTAGAAGGGGAAGGGATTTTGGAAAATTTTCTATGTTCTCTTCCTTGATGTTGAAATGAGACCCCAAGACCTCCTTTCATATGATAAAAATATAGTTAATCAGTTTGGAGACGGGCTACAAGGGGAAAAATGGGTGGGAAAACGACTATAGCCCGTAAAATCTACTGAATTCGTTACAACTTTTTATTTTTTGTAACTTTTGGAGATAAACGCGGGTTCTTTAGCATGCATATCATGTATGTACTTGGGTTGTCTAGTCTGAAAATAGCGTATGTACGTGGGCAGTAGTGCAGTAAGGTGCATACATGCTCCAAAAAAGGGTTTTTTAAGAGAGAGTCTCAACAATAGTTTGGAAAATTGTGCAAGTAGAAGGGACAAATCCATGTATGCATAGATAGAGAATTTTGGGGTTATAACAAATCCCCCCTAATGTGTGAGGTCATAAGAGCAACTGATGGCTGAAACACATTAAAATAGATTTACCAGTGGGAATGCACGAAGTCGAGTGAGCTCGGGACCAGAGTTCGGGAGCACGTCATCTGCAATATAATAATAATCTCTATGAGGAAGGCATACCCATGCTCGGTATGAAATAATCATGGCTTCCAATCAAGTACACTGTATATCCATGTCATATAAATGTTTATATAAAGTGTAGCCGCGAGCAATACAAAACAGATCTACATCTCAAAATCACTCAATGATATTCAAGTACAATATAATATGAATCTTCAAGAAGTGTGGACGCCTACGACTGGAGATGAGAACACCATAGCTCGAGCAACAACTTCAATATCTTCAAAAACTCACTACTCTAATGCCTTCAACAAACCGTCAGAAAAAAACTGGAGGATCTCAATGATCAAGCATATAACTTCATCGATTTTGAATCTGGACTTGACTGGACTCTCGGGATGTCCAACTCATGAAAGTCAAGAGACAAACTGCAGAAAGCCTGACTCAGGTTGAATAAAACTTCCCTTGGACAAAAGAATGAAAGATGATCAGACTCGGGAAACGTAATATTGACATAGGTCTATGATGCAGGAGGAACCACAGACTCTCCATATGTTTGGAAGAGTAACCAAATGGAGGAGGACAGAACTCTATGTAGCGAGAACAACTTCCTAATGTCATACTAGATCCCAATTCTTTATGAGAAAACAAAAGGATGTTCTTCGTCCAAGGGAGACTATCTTGCTGCCGAAAAAAGAGTGTATATTTCCCATCCCCTCTTTTTGGAATATTTGATTTTTTTGACTTTTTCAAATTTTTAATGAGCTTGAAAAAGAATAAAAGAATTTTGCGTTACAAAGGAGAAACGAGTGTCATAGGAAAGAAAACTAGTTTCAGACGCATGGAACATACTAATGCTTAGTGCAAGGAGACATGTGTAGGATAAGGACACTAGGAAAAATTCCTCCATGGGTCAAGGTGTCAAATTGTGGAGGAAAAAAATGTTGCAAGGCTTGCGTTTAAGGAATGATTTAAAGGTTCAATTGAGAGAAACATGGAGCCGACATTAGGCAAAAGATACAAAGATGAGACATGCAACACGATTAAGCATGACACAACAAGAATCCTTCCATGCAAAGTTTTACGAGCCCAGAGAAGGTAAGCTCGGTGGTTTTTTCATGTTTAGAGAGTTTGAAAAAATGCTAAAATAATACTCCAAAGAGTTCATTTTTCGCAATTAGTCTAGTCGATTCGAAAAAGGGTTAAACTTATACCGAAAATATGTCTCTTCAATACCATTTTAACGAGTGTGATTGAGACAAGATCACTTGGCTATCTTTTCAAGTTTAAGGAGTTTGAAAAGGGCTTAACTATGGACTCACATATTTTTTCTTGTTTTAGACTCCTTAGCCCGAAAATTTATAAAATATAACTTAGGAGAACTCTCCCGGCGAGACGAATCTCTCGAGGCATACCGTTTTCCAAAATAATCTACTGGCTGGAAAAAGGGTTAAACTCATGCCAAGTATATGTTCTTTCTGAACCAATTGAACGAGTGTGAAAGGAACAAGGTCACTCATAAATTTTTTCATATTTAGGGAGTCTGAAAAGGGCCTAACTATGGACTCCAAGGGGGTTCCTTTTTCATAAGTAATCTCCAGTGCCTGAAAAAGAGATAAACCAAAACCAAGGAGAATGTTCCTTTTTTTAAGATTTAGTCCCTCATGCCTAAAAAAGGGTTAAACTTACGCCTGAGAATACTCTCCTAGCGAACCGAAGTTCCTAGGGTATACCTTTATTCATAAAATTAGTCGTCCGGACTGAAAAAGGTGTAAACTACCGTCAGATAGATTTGCCTTCAAATTTAAGTTTGGCGATCGTGAAGGGAAACAATATCGCTTGGAAATATTTTCAACTTTTGAGAGTCTGAAAAGGGCTTAAACAAGACTCCAAGGGGGCTTCTTTTCTCAAATAATCCAGACGAGATTGAAAAGAATAAATGTAGTCTCATTGGATGTTTCTTTCAAAATTTAAGCGATCTTGAAAGACAACAAACCATGCTCATTAAGGAGTCCTGCGGGTAAGGCCAAGAATGTTGATTAGAGAGAAGAATGAGGCTTCAATATGTAATTAAATCATGACTAACAAGGACTCCCAAGCCTATGGAAAAACTCGCAGCATGGATGTCAAAATGCAGCAAAGGATCTACCTAGGGAATCCATGTAGAGGTAGTCTCTACCACCTAATTACGACACTTCTAAAGAAACTGGGAAGGTTTTGTGTCGCACTTTGGTGGGATCGATCCTAAGGCCAAATGAACCAAGAAACAGATAATGAAAAAATGCAAGTAGGGAAAAACCTAACCTATATGCCAGTTTCGAGGTCAATACCTGTCAGAATGGATCAATATGATGAACAAATGTCAAAGAAAAATGTCTCCAAGATCTTGCATATAAGGCCAACAACACTCATCCATAAGTTGATAGAACCAATATAGATAGAAACTTCGGAAAATAAGAGGTGCTACTGAATACAAAACTTGAAAACAACAAACCTAGATTGTACAATATGGTACAAGACACCACATAGCCTTATGACTCATGCATAGTACTGGTTCAAGTAGAGCCCGTTGTTGGGCTCTGACCAAGAGTCTCTTCAATAGTCAACCTAGAAAGTCTCCCAAAAGGGAAGAAAACACAAACCACGGTGTAAGTCTTCCCATGGTATAGAAACTGTAGTCATGGCTTCAAGGATAGCCTCATCCGAAGTCAATTCAAATACAAGAAATCACGTGAATGAGGAGGGTCGACAATCGCGAAGGGCGAAGAAAACTGACCATATTCCATATGATGATGAAGGTTTTGGACAGGACTGGAAGATTCTATCAGAGAAGAATCACAAGCACAAGGGCTTGAGGATATACAAATAACAAGATCAGACTCAAAAGGAAACTCAAGATCACTCGGACCAAGAGAGGGAAGCAAGGGATCCCATGCCCCATTGGATAAACCAATGGATCAATTGTTGAGACCAAGTCTCGAGAAGGAAAACATGAGTGAACAATTTCTTGCTTAGGAGAAATTGAACATCGAGGATAAGACGCCACATAATTTATCTGTGGCGGGGTAGAGTCTACACGAACACTAGGAACATATAAAGGGGCATCCTGAACTAACGTCAAATTAGGATGGTTATTATCATATGCCAATTTTTCAATAGTGACCATGCTTCCATTGTGAGGGTTTCTTTGTTTATGGTGTCTGCCCAAATGTTTCTGTTACAGAGAAAAAAGGAAAAAAACCTTCCCATATTCCAAAAATGGTCCTTACAGCACAATATGGGCCTGCAACTGTGTTAATCTAGCAACAAGCTTTGGTGTGTAAGTTTCAAGGTTAATAAGTTAGCGTCCTCCCTTACTCCAGAACTATGATTACTTGATGGCCTTACCTGTTTTAAAGTGGATTCCTTGGGTTTTGTGGTTACTTTACTTGTAGGATGATGATGCATGTGTACTATGCGCAGTGTGGGTGGTCATCCCATTGATGTTGGCAATGCTAACAAAACAATAATTGTTCCACTCTAAGTAACTTGTTTCTTTCTCTTCTATGCTCTTCTCTAAGTGATTTATTTGTTGGAAAAAGTGGCTTGAGGTATTGGGCTACAAGAATACGTCGAGCTTCTCTAGGAAGAGTCATGAGGTGCTCTATGAGGTGATTTATTTATGTGCTTATTTATAATATGTTTTCATTATAGAACCAATTATATTTAGGATAAGAGTTTGTTACAACATATGATCCTTATTTTAAGCCATGTGTTGATTTTTTCTTTCATGGAAGTGTTAGTCTTCTAATGCTCACAATTTTCAATCTTTTGTAACTAACCAAGCCTTTGTGAGGTGTGAGGTCGTGTTAATTTGATAAGCATTATTTCTATTATAATATGGTTTGTTGAAACATAGGTGTTGTTATTGGTAAAGTGGAAACAATTGTTTTTCAATTTGCAAGTGCTTTAAAGAAGTTAAAAGGAGTTGTGCCATCTTGGGCCCAAATAAAAAAAGAGAGTATGGCTAAGGAGAAAGAAAAACATGGAAAACACAAAAAAACAAGATGAGACCTTGGGTGATTCATATGAACTTGCTCTAATTTTGATGGTTTCTTTTATGAATAAAAAATTCAACTTTTTTTAAATGTACAATGTTGCCACAATCATTGTGCACAGATTACATAACCTCTATGCAATATCCATAGATACATAACTAAGCCTTTGAGAGAAGAAACAACAAATATATATATGACAAATAAAGCTTCTTGGCACACAAACTATCCACAAACTGACAATGTGTGTACAGAACAAGAGGAAATGTTTATTTTTTATTTATTTTTTAAATACCAATAGGTTGTCGGTATTTTGACATCCCTCCCATCGTTGATATAGCATGAACGTCGGAGATATAGACCCCTCGTCAGTCTTCCGACGTTCCTCTTCCGACGTCATGTGAAGCGTCCCTCCCATCGTTGATATAGCGTAAATGTCGGAGATACATGGCACATCGTCGGTCTTGCGATGTCCCTTGTTGCAATGATGTTTCTCTACCGACATACCATGCAATGTCCCTCCTGTCGTTGATATAGCGTAAACATCGAAGATATAGGCACCTCGGTGGTCTTACGACGTCCACTGCGGGTCTTTGATGGCGCATGTCCGACTCAATGGATATCTATTTTTCGATGACATAAACGTCAGAGATATGGGCCCCTCGTCGTTCTTACAACGTCCCCTGTGGCGTCGCAAGTGAGACATTCTAGCATCGTGGTTGCGACGTCCATAATGGGCTTGGACAGTGAAAACAGAGATGGCACGTGTCCACTATAAACATCGCACTGTAGACGATATATGGGTCATCGGTATACCGATATCATGTGAAACGAAGTTTGAGGGGATCTGATGTTTGTTGTTTTCCCAACAATATAAAGTGGCAATTTCTACGAACACACCATCAAAAAATGACCCAAATGTACTAGTGACTTAGTAAGCAAGTGAAAAAAAACTCGAGTCTCGGTGCTTTTAAAATGTTTCACTGATTCCTCCCAAACCCAAGCATAATCAATGAGAAAGGTTCTATACAGATTGGAACCAGTCAAAGGAGTACACATCATAGTAAATGTAATCACGCGTGATTGGCGGTTATAACCATTAAAGGACGAGAGAATTTGATAAACCAGAGCAGCTAAATAATCGTTGTCGTCGGTAGTTGATGGAGATAAGAGGTGTGGATAAAGGTGAGATACAACCTCCGACGAAGATAAAATGTGATTAGTTTCTTAAGTTTAATTAAAGAGATTAAGCTTGACCAAAAACTCCTTTTAACGTTCATTTATCTAACTGTTGGATGCTAATTCTTTCTTCATTAATGCCAATGAGATGTTGAGATAGCCATAGGGGGGAAATTTTCCAAGCCTAATATCAATGGTGGTGGATTAATTGAAGGCAACCCAATTCATGTAGTCCGTAGGATGAGTAATGCGTAATCACTAGACAACAGAAGAAATGTCGTTGTCGACGGGTAGTGTAGGTAAGAGAGAGTGCGCAAGGAAAATTCCAATGACGAAAAGATATTGTCAGAGGAGCTTGGGTTGAGGTTCCTAAGAAAAGGTGGGTAGGTTTGGGGGTTTCAATATGGATAAGGATGAAAAAAAAAATGGTAGGGGAAGAAGGTGAGGGGATCAATGGAACTTATTGGCTCAAATAGGGGATTTGTGAGGAGAAAAATCAATTGCATTTATGGTGTTAGGTTGTCAGTTCGGGCATCATGACTTTGTAGTGAATTAAGTTCTTAGACCCCCCTATTCTATGAACCCTTCTCAAGATCTACTTCTGGTTACCCTTCTTAAGGTCCACTTCAACATATATATTGACACAGGTGAAGATATCGACCTTTGGTTTAGATTTTTCTATGTATTTTCCCAACTTATTTATAATAGATTCTGGTGATTGATCATTGTAGCAATGGCGGAAAGGTGAGGGAGATGCACCTAGACTAGGACAAAGGTTGGGACATCTACTCCTGGGATGAAATATAGGGTCCATCTATTCAAGAACATTCCCTTGGGCCCCTTCATCCATGTTTTCTAGAGTCATTGTTCCATTTCTTGTGGTGAGTACCAAATTCCCATGACTTTCCTATGAGAGACCTTTATGAGAGTGTTAGGGATTTCTTTCTTGGAACAAGGGGTGACAAATTTACAATGGTTATTTGATCTAGTTTCCTAATAAAGCATGATGAAGGTGGATTGTTTGGAGCGATTTTATTGTTTGTTGTTTTGACAAAGGTCAAATTCCAAAGGTGTCATAAAAGAAGGACAGAGCGGGGGAGGGAGATCTAGGATTGCTCCCTCTTCCTACCAATGTAGTTATGTAAATGAATGAAACCCTAGGGGGTTAGATCCTTTTGGGGGAAATCATGCTCATTTCTCCTAGCATCATTTATGTTTTTTCCTTTTGGGGGCAATCATGCTCATCGCTCCTAGCATCATTTATGCTTTTTTATTGTATGGTAGATTAAATGCTTAAATGGAGAGAAAATAACATACATTTTAAGAAAGGGTTTTTTTTAGTATGGTAGTAGCAAGACATGTCATGAGAACAATACATGTCATAGTTGGGTAAAAGCACAATTCATGGTCACACTACAACACAAGTCATGCTCGTACATGTTGTGAAGAAGAGGGTTGTTGTGAGGAATAAAGCTTTACTGAGGAGTGACAATGGCTTGTAGGTTGAGCTTCATTATATATATTTGGTGAATTCTCGATTGAGCACAAATTCTCCAACAAGAATATAAATATGTTCAATTGAGAATATGTAAATCCTTGATCAAGGTTTTGTTTAAAATTGCTTTTAATAGAATCATTAGAATCTTAGTTAAGAATTTTCAAATACTTATAAAAAAAATGATTTTTTTTGTTGAATCCTTATTAGCTCTTAGCTTATTTTTTTCCTTTTATCCAACATTTTCTTAACAAAAAAATTAGGTTAGTAAATTTATTTTTTCAAGAAGAATTGATTAACATAAAACATTTTTAATCAAATAGGTTGACAAATTTATTTGTTGAAAAAAAATCCGTTACCATAAAACATTTTTAATCAAATAATTTATAAATTTAAAAAGTACCCTTATACCATAAAACATTTTTAATCAAATAATTTAAAAAAATTTAAAAGTACTCATCCATTTTTACTAATATGACAATAAAATGCATTTAATATTATTATTTGAATTCCTACCCTCTTCACATCAATAAAAACTTTCGCTAAAACTTAAAAAGATTTTTAATGAAATAATTTATAAAATAAAAAAAGTAAAATGCATTTAGTATTATTATTTGAATCCCTACCCTCTTCATATCAATAAAAACTTTCACTAAAAATTAAAAAAAAAAAAATTAATCAAATAATTTATAAAT
The DNA here is from genome assembly GCA_009831015.1 of Picea engelmannii. Classification (NCBI taxonomy): domain Eukaryota; kingdom Viridiplantae; phylum Streptophyta; class Pinopsida; order Pinales; family Pinaceae; genus Picea; species Picea engelmannii. The sequence goes on from ML778742.1 coordinate 413,372, forward strand.
TTAAAAAAGGTACCCATGTTTTTTTTTTTTTTTGTGAATATGACAATA
>ML778742.1:436021-447600 GCA_009831015.1 Picea engelmannii
GGTTAGCTCATAGAACCACGAATTTGTAAATGTTTTCAGCATGAGAATGTCCGCGTAGTGCTTGATACGAATGAGTTGATATATGCTTAACACCGAGGAAACCGCGCTCGACTTACGTTGACAAATGAATCTAATCATGCCCAGCCATTCTCGGAAGGATGTCTCCCTTTACCGTTTCCGGGAATGCCCCGGTAGGGATCTCTCCACAGAGATTTCCTCCTTGGAAAGGTTCACTAAGAACCCAGAACAAGGGTTCGAACGCATAGGCCTTTTTAATCCTGCATGAGGAGGAACGATTCTATTAATGTTCCAAGATAGTAGTGTTGTGAGGAGTGATAATTCGACGGATGAGATCTCGTCGGGTGAACCATAGTCATTCACGACCATTAGATTGACGAAAGTAACACAGGCGTTATATGCCTTGCCCTCTCTCATCGTGAGCAACGAGAAGTTGGGATCGTAAATCCCAAGACCCAAAAGAACGAATCTGGACCGTTAGATCTCGGTTCACATTACCCGTCAGTCGTTGGATTCGGAGAAGCTGTGCAGGGGTTAAGCGCAGGGGTAGGCACGCGAGGAAGTGATTTGAGCCATTAGATCTGGAGTAGAAATCCCGTAAACCGTTGGATCGGGAAGAGTTGCACCGGAGCTAAACTCTAGTGTGCAGAGGAAGAGTCCTAGCCATTGATCTCGGCAGGACACTTGTCAGCGTTCTGGGGAGTTGTCGGGATTTCACCCATCGGAGAAATTAGGAGTGTAGAACCGTTGCAATGGGAAGTCACGATTAGCGAATTCCTGATAGGATCTGAGCCGTCCAAACAGCAAGGACAAGTGGCAGAGGATCCCGGAGAGTTGGAGTTCGGCATATTGGGGATTTCGAATACATAGAACTCTTGCCACCCAGAATCACGATCCGCGATTTACCGATAAGATCTGAGTCGTCCATCTGAGGGACAGGTGTCGGAGATCAAGGTGCTATCGTAATTTGATGCCTCATAAATTCAAAGTTTCCGAGGGCATGGAATGCTCGCAACAGGAAATCGCGATCCGCGATTTCCTGACAGGATCAACATCATCCATCAGCGAGGACGCGTGGCGAGAGATCCCAGAAAGTCGGAGTTCGGCATATCGGGAATCGGCGTATCGGGGATTTCAAGGACATGAAACCCTTACATCACAAAACCGCGATATGCGAGTTTCCGACACCATCATAGGCCATTGATCCAAGGGACACGTGTCGAGCATCCGGAGAGAGTCGGGAATCGGGATATCGCGAGTCCCGGGTATATGTGTTTTGTGTCATCGCAAATGCCAAAACCCCGAAGGAAGGTTATATGGCTACAGTCATATGGTAAGTGGTCACATGGACCATGGTATGATCAAGGGGGCTAGCCAGTGTAAAGGCGCGCCGAGAGCCCAAGGGACTTGTGCGCCATGATATGGAAAGGTGCCAAACCCCGACAAGAATTAAGACTGTGGTCTTGTGAACGTTGTGGTCGTATTGACCAGGACTTAGCCCAGACAGCCAATACGCTAGGAGCACCTTGGGGATCGGAGGATCGGGAGTTCCGAGTACATATGCACCTCGGCACCGCAAACTCCGAGACCCCGACGAGAAGCTGTCGTATGGTCATATAGAAATAGGTCGTATGGACCAGAGGCTTAACCAAGCGGGGCTGAGGCAACAAAAGGGGCGCGTCGAAAATTCGTTCCATCGGTGATCGGGGATTCGAGAGGACAGGGACCCTCGACACCGCAACCTCCGAGACCCCGAATCCCGATATTGAACCAGGGATTGGCATTCTGCAAGTGCAGGTTTCTGGAGATTTCTCATGTGTGGGAGATTAATTCAAAAAAAAATTTAATTTACGATAGTGGGTGTGTTACAAGAAGTGAGATGTTACGCCTGTGGTAAGATAGGACATAAGTCTTGGGATTGCCTCGAGAGGAAAAAAGGAGGAGAAGCACACATATCAGAGGTGAAAAAGAGAGATACTAAGGCAGAAGGTGCAGAGGATGGGAGATCCTTGATGATGAAGAAATTTCTTTTAAAACAAGAGCCAGAGGGTGAGAAATCAGTGCAAAGGAACATTTTTTTCAGAACAGATTGCAAAATGAAGGACGGGGTTTAGGGTGATCATTGACAGTGGGAGCACTGACAACTTAGTATCCAAAGAGATGGTGGAAAAGCTGGAGCTGGAAACATCTGCACACTCGACGCCATATAAAGGCTCATGGTTGTAGAAGGTTCATCAAGTAACAGTCACTCGACAATGCCTGGTTGAATTTAAAATAGGAGGATATAGGGATGAGATTCTATGTGGTGTGATTCCTATGGATGTTTGTCATGTATTGTTGGGAATACCCTGGCAGTATGACATGAATTTTATTCATGATGGGAGGAGAAACATTTACACCTTAGAGAAGAATGGTAGAACACATATGTTGCTTCCAATTGAAGAAAAGAAGGTGAAGGATGAAGCTAAAGTGAGCATAGTTCTCATGAGAGGGAATGAGCTCCTAAGTGAAGTAAAGAAGGAACATGAAATGCAGTTTGTTGTAGTGAGGAAGTCGAGGGTTATCCTTACCAGTACTTCAATGGAATATTTTCCTGAAGAAGTACAGTAACTGCTTGAGAATTTTGTTGATATCACAGTGGATGAATTGCCAAATTCATTACCACCTATCAGGAGCATCAGTCATCACATCGACTTGATACCAGGATCTAGCCTACCAAATAAATCAGCATATAGATTGATGCCTCAAGAGAATGAGGAGGTGAAAATATAGGTTCAAGATCTGTTAGACAAAGGGTTGGTCAGAGAAAGCCTGATTCCATGTGTAGTGCCGACTGTACTAAGTCCAAAGAAGGATGGAGGGTGGAGAATGTGTACGGATTCGAGGGCCATAAACAATATCACCATTAGATACAAATTTCCATTGCCAAGGATGGACGAACTGATGGATTTCTTGAGTGGAGCCAACTATTTTTCAAATATAGATTTGAAAAGTGGATATCACTAGATCAGGATGAGAGAAGGTGGTGAGTGGAAAACAACATTCAAGACAAATGAGGGGTTATATGAATGGCTTGTTATGCCATTTGGCTTAACAAACACCCCGATCACCTTTATGAGGCTGATGAATGAAGTGTTAAAGGAATTCATTGTTAAGTTCGTGATTGTGTATCTGGATGATATATTGGTGTTTAGTAAGACTAAGGATGAACACTTGAGACATTTGACATTGGTGATGAGGAGATTGCAACAAGAGAAGTTGTTGATTAATTTGAAGAAGTCCTCTTTCATGAAGACATAGCTCATATATTTGGGTTTTGTTATTTATAGAAACGAGTTGAAGATGGATCCTGAGAAGGTGAGAGCAATTAGAGAATGGTCATCACCAAAGAATATCTTTGAGGTAAGAAGCTTCCATGGATTGGCAATTTTTTACCGAAAGTTCATCATAAATCTTAGTGGGATTAGTGCATAGATGATGGATACAGTGAAGAAAAGACACAAGTCTTTCATATGGATAGAGGAGGCTGAGAGAAGATTCAATATATTGAAGGAGAAGATAACTGAACAGCCGATTCTGGTTTTGCCAAATTTCAAGAAGATATTCTAGGTAAGATGTGACGCGAGTGGAGTTGCAATCGGAGCAGTCTTAAGTCAAGACAACAAACATGTTGTGTATTTCAGTGAGAAACTGATTGAAGCTAAGCAAAAGTACTCCACATATGACAAATAATTCTATGCCATAATTCAAGCATTAAAGAAGTGGAGGCATTATCTCGTACCGAAGGAGTTTGTTTTGTATAGCGACAATCGCGCTTTACAATTCATAACCTGACAAGAGAAATTAAACCAAAAACATGCTAAGCGGATAGATTTTATGAAAAATTTCACTTTTTTCATTAAACATATTTCTGGAAATGCTAACAAGGTTGTTGATGCAATGAGCAAGAGGATTTTTCTTCTGTGGGAATTTCAAGTCAAGACCTTGGGGTTTGACCACCTTAAGGAAATGTACCATAATGATCCAGATTTTGGAGAAGCATATCAAGCATGTTTGAATCCTGTGCTCAGAGACAAAATCTAGTGGGTCGAATATCTTATTTAGGATGGATTTTTGTTCAAAGGATGCCAGTTATGCATACTGAGATGCTCGATGAGGGAGAATTTTCTGAAGGAAAAACATAGCGGAGGTCTAGCTAGACACTTCGACCATGAAAAAACGTTTTCTCAATTGAATGGCTCATATTATTGGCTAGGAATGAGAGTAGAGGTGAAAATATTTGTGGAAAATTGCAAGGTTTGTCAATATGCCAAGGGAAAGAAGAAAAACACTGGATTGTATCAGCCATTGCCTATTCCAAAGAGGCCTTAGGATGCAATAAGCATGGATTTTCTATTGGGGTTACCAAGGAAACAAAGAGGAAGTGATTCCATATTTTTGGTGGTAGACAGGTTTTCGAAGATGGCACACTTTATCCCGTGTCAAAATACCAGTGATGCGATGCATGTTGTGAATTTGTTTTTCAAAGAAATTGTGAGACTCTGTGGATTTCCCAGGAGTATAGTTTCATACAAGGATAACAAGTTTGTTGGTCATTTATGAAGAATGTTATGGAGAAAGTTGGGGACAAAGATATCTTTTAGTTCTACATATCATCCACAAATGGACAAACAAACCGAAGTGGTGAATATAAGCTTAGGAGATTTGCTGAGAAGTTTGGTCACTAAACACCATAGTTAGTGGGATCATATTTTAGCACAAGTCGAGTTTGTATATAATGACTCAGTGAATAGTAGCACTGGGAAGAGTCCATTTCAAATCATAGATGGAATGGATCCAGAGGAGTGTCCAAATTAAGGGATTTGAAGCAGGATGAATTTAGAAGTATGGGGCAAAAGATTTCACCGCAGAAATGTAGGGACTTCACCATCAGATCAAGGAGGAGTTAAAGAAAAGCAGCAGTGAATACAAGCGTAGAGAAAATCAACACAGGAGGAAGCTTGAAGTATTTCAGCGCTTTGGAGTTTCGACAAGTTTGAAGACTTGACGAAGATAGATCAAGAAATCAGAAGTCGTGACTAGATCTCGACCGTCGATCGCAAGGGAGTATGTGGCGACGGATTTAGAGGTCGGGAACTGGGAGTTTGAAGGTTGTGAATGAGAGATTTAAACTTTGTGAGGTCGCGAAGTCTGAACCATTGTAGGGCTAGTGAATCGGAGGAGATGCGTGGCGTGAGTTCGGGGACTCGGAGCTAAGTGCTTCAGGAAAGGAGTAAGGAATGGATTCGGGATATCCCCGAAGTTCGAACCACGAAGGAGGTAGTCCACGGTCATAGTCGTGGTCACTTGCAGAAGAGACTTGTGTGTGTGGGTTAAGTGCTTCGGGTGTCGGTGGGGACCCAAGGAGTTGCTCCAACTCAATATCTTAACGATCCAAAACCAGGGGGTTACGTCATTTACTAGAGGTATTGTAGTCTTTCAATTGTGATTTGTGTTGTTTTATATTAATCTAATTAGTTCAATACATGTTTTTATAATCATTGATCTACCATCTCCATTAGGGGTTGAGTGACTGGATATTACCTCTATCAATGAATGTAGCCTTACGCCTTGTAGTTTCTATCAACTTTCCTTTAGGGATTGTACCAACTCAATTCTAAAAACTATATTCTTAATATTTATTTTCATTGTTTTGTATTAATATAAACCATAATATGTCACATGTATGAAATCCCTAGCATGAATATTCCATGCAACATTTCCACCCTAGGTTTAAATGCTAATGTTCACTTCACCCTATAGCACTGCTATTTCTTCGAGCATGTCACATTGGAATCAAGTATTACATCAAACCTACATTTTCACTATGATGTTATGCATTCTAATGATCTTTTAGATCTCAGAGGTTCGTTTGTACTTGTCATGTTTTTAGTTTTTAACTTACAATTATTTTCAAACAGTGAATTCTCATTTTGATTTTAGCTTGCCATAATTTTTGTAGTACATGATAGATTTCTCAGCTAATACTAGACCCTTGTCTTTCTAGTTCCTCCTTGCACAACCCACAATAAAGGAATACATGCCAAGTTAATTGTGTTGAATTACAATACGTTGTTATTGATTTTGTTTATTGTTTTCATTGTTTGGTAGCATTACAATTGGGTGGGATCTTGTTGTTTATAGTACATGACACATTTGGTTCATGTTCATTTTACACAACCAGTTCAAATGACTCCAATCCCTCCATCTATAAACATATTTGTTTCTCCAAACATGGCCCACACTTAGGTACCAAGTTAAATTAGTTTAATCACAATATGGTAATTTGGTAAACATGTCCATGATTTCCAAATAAGCTAACTTGTTTGGAACCTTCTGTTTCCAATGATTAATGGTCCTTTTTATTTAGATCCCTTGCATGAAGATGATGGGTGTAAAAGTGACAATGGGATTATGATGAACACATTCATGCAAGGATATGCATGCATTCTTAAAATTGTGTGCATATTACTTTTACTTTAGCCTTGGCCCCATCCAGACCACCATGTAGACTCACCAATTAGGATGCCATGTTAGATTTAAAGGAATGAATCAAAATTAAGGAATGCACACATGTTAATAATGCATGCACATTTCTCTATTTATGAACAAAAAAAAAGAGATACAATGATTTATTATTTCTAAACCATGGTTCATCGTTTTGAAGAGAAGGAGGTGGGCTCTAGAGTAGTGGAGTAGTGCATGTGAGCATGATGAGGATGAGGGAGGTTTCCATCACCACCATTCATTTTTTTCAGTAGTGGTAGATTTTCTTCTCCATCATTTCTTCGAATTTGAGGTAGGTTTATTTATCCAATTCTTATGTTTAGATTGCTTAAATTCTACAAATTAAGAAAGGAAGTAAAAAATGTTCAATTCTTGTTCAATTGCAGCCTATACTTTATATTGTCATGGAGCTTGCACATGATTAGAACTTGAACCCGCCATTACTAGTTGAATAAATTCCTAACCCTAACCTCCAACCATCAGGTGGAGATGCACACTTCAACATAGATAATGACATTGAAACATTGAGAACCCTAATTAGGTATTTTAAAACCACTAGAGAGCCATCACGACTTTCCCTCACCGCATCATTTGGGACTATTATATCTTCCATTATCCATGTCCAAGGGAAATTATCTGAATTTTTGAATACAAGTCTGGGAAGTATGAATACTATAAAATGAGAATAGATAAAACCAGAGCCATCCCCTAACAAAAAATAATGACGTTGGCTAAATGTTCTACCTTTTGGATTTTTTGGTCAGAATCAGACGATGTAAATTTGGACAAAATCACTATTTGTTTTTTAAAATGCATTTATGAATGCATAAATGGATTCAACATGCTGAAAAACCCCTGGGGAACTCCGATTATACAACCTTATCCACTCAAATATGCAGATCCAACCATTCCTCACTGGATTTCAGACAAAAACAAACGGAAAACATGACCGGAAAAGAGCCAAAAGGTAGAACGTTTAGACTACGCTAAAAATAACTAACCAACACCATCCCGTGTAGTAAACAATTACCATTAAGGATGTAGTTGGAATTCATGGGTTATAATCACAATGAAGTTGTCATTGAACCTAGGGGTTCAACCATTCACTTCAAAGCCATGCCTATTCTCTACACTTCAAAAAAAACACTACTAGAAAATCCCACATGGTATAAGTGAATTCTCATCTTTGAAAGTCAAATAGCCAACCATTTGCCATGACCTTTTTTTAATTCAATTTTAATAACCTCGAATGGAATTTTTTTCAAATCCTCTCAACATCCTATTGGAGAACCTCTTAATGGAAATATTAGTTTAAAAACTTCGAGGAAATGCTCCCTTATAATTTTGCTAACCTCTCAGTAGGATTCAGATATCTTAGATATTATCTCAAGACAAGAATGTACAAGGCGGAAGATTGGAGATGGTTACTTGCTAAAATGGAAAAAACAATCGGAAATTGGTGCAACAGATGGTTGTCCCTGGGTGGTTGTTTTATATTATTAAAATACGTGTTAGAAAGTCAACCAGTTTGTTGGATGTCATTGGCAGTAATCCCTATCTCAGTCCTCAACAAGATCATAAAAACAATGTTCAGTTTCCTTTGGAAGGGATGCAGTGAAAATTTTCATTTCCATCTTTGTAGATGGGAGGTTTTAGAAAAACTAAAGTACCTTGGTAGGTGGGGAATTCGAAACATTCATCTATTCAACAAAGCACTTGCAGAAAACACTTTTTGGCAAGTGTTAATGAAGGACAACATCTGGCATAGATTAATAAAGATAAGTATCTTCCCTATGTTTCGGTAACAACTTGGCTTAGATCGATGAATTTTCATGTAACTTATGCCTCACACACTTGGAAAAATCTCATAAAATCTGTTCACCTCCTTACAATTTGGCTGAGTTGGAGCCCAGGATTGGGGCATTTTGTTCAACTTGGTAGAGATAGGATTTTGGGTTTGGTAAACTCATCTTATCTATCAAAAACTATCTTATCCATTTTAAAACAAAAAAAAAAATTACCCTACTCTATCAGGCCAGGGGAATAACTCGGTCGGGTATTATCTCCTCTCAGTCGAAAGAGAGCGATGAATTGGGTCTAATGGAAGAAGTGACAGAGGAATGGGAATTATTTTGCAGATCCCTTATCATCTCAGGGGTCTTTCTACAAGACAAAGTAGATGAGTTAAAATGGATTAGGGGGGATAATTTAGGACTTCTCTTTGTCAGAAATTTCTATGATGCCTTAATTAAAACAATTTGGATGCAACCAATCGGTGGGTGGAGGCGTTTATTATGGAAATGGGATATATCCTTAAAGACACTTTTTTTTACATGGATAACAGTGGATTTTTTTTTTTTAACATGGGATAATTTACAATTAAAAGGTTGGGAAGGACCTAGCCGTTGTTACCTTTGCAAAAAGGAATTGGAGACTGTAAATCATCTTTTGATCCATTGCATATTTACAAAGCAGGTGTGGAACATAACCTAAACCGGGCTAAAGATAAAAAAAAAGAATGGGAAGGAAACACATTAACAAAATTTTACAAAAAGTGGTTAGAGAAGAAGATTGTTCCCACTACTCTACCCACACTAATTTGTTGGAATTTTTGGTTGGAGAGAAATAAAGTCCTATTTGAGCAGGGGTATCCTTCTATCTATTCTGTAGTCACAAAGTCTCTAGGAGAATTAAAAAGGGCCACAGTTTATCAATAGTTTCCTCCAGTACGATCTTGCATACCAAAACAACTAGCAGGGACCACAGTGGGATGGTTTCATGGAGTAACTCAATCTAGTGTCCAACAGTGTGGGGCAGGGGGGGTGATTAAAATTTCCAATTTATCTGTTAATAGATGGACCTTCAATTGTGGAGAGGGTACAAATACAAGGGCATAATTACTGGGAGTTTGGGAAACTTTGACTTTGGCAAAAGTCGGTTGGATATTAGGGACATATAATGTAACGCCCCATATTTTGGCCTTAGGCAATTATAACTTCGATTTTTCTCATTATAGTAATTCATTGCTTAGTAACTATTTGGACTCTGTGAAACTAATATAGACATGTGAAAGGGGTACGTCTAGACTTATTTGTGAGTTGCACAATATTATATTTTGTTGTTATATGTTTGTGATGATGATGATTATGTGATTTGGTTAAGCATGTAAATTTAAATGTGGAATTTTGGTACACGGATACCAGTTTAAGTTATGTTGTGAATGTATAATAGATGCAATGCGCGATGTAAATAGGAATACATTTCTTAATTGAGCGTCAATGAAAATATGGATTCTTATATAAATTTGTGATGTATCTGCATCAATATGTGTTATTGGTGAACTAACCTACAGGATGATGAGCTATGCGATAGCCAAATGACTATAGTATTGAGGTAACTGGGATGTCATAGACATCAAGAAGATATTGTGTGCTATAAGTTGTACTTACTATTTAATTTATGATTCGAAATATTACTATGATCTATCGTAAGCGTGGTTTTGAAAGGATGCACAACTTAACCAGAGTGGATGTTTGATGACGCGACTCTAAGAACAATAGTTGCACAATAGGGCTTGATGTAGGGTGTTGACCCTATTTCTATGAGGAGGGGTGGAGGTATTTCCCACCGTTTATCCTCCGAAACCTAGAGTCGTGGGAGGGCTGTGTGAAGTCACGCTCCCCTAGACATGTGATAACGACTGCTAGTTTCCTGTTGGGGAAGCTTGGTCGATATGTATGACAATTCCGCTTACATGTTCTATCTGGAGTTAGGTCAATATAGTTGACACTCCATCTTAGTCCAACAGAGGAAAGGATAGGATGGAAGATGGAAATAGGTTAGGAAGGAAGGATGCTTTGATGTTAGTTGAGAATACTGATTGGGGATTAGAGATGCCACTATTGTTTACTCACTTGGTTCCTACCGTGTTTAAAACCCTCTTTGATTTCCTAATGATATTTTAAGTATGACAATGAGTTATTGATGAATTGGTGTAGTTTAGTTCGTTAAGATTATTAAATGATGCATTACTTGATCTGTTGTCCTACATGTCTTGGTGATCATATAGGAACTATGCACTAGAGGCAATGATTGTTTATCGTTAGTACATGCATGAGATATGTGTCCGCTAGCTACGCAAACATACCCTACCCATGTACACTAGTATAAGTAATTAATGTATTAATTGTTTGAGTAAATTATTAACTATTTAATTGAATGTTTATTGAATATGTAAATTATATTGCATACAAATATCTAGAAGCATTAAATACCTTCTTGACTTTGATAGATGGTGGGTGTGATGAATTAAATTAGCATGGTGGGGTGTTATGTAAATTTTGGGGAAAATGATCAAATAACATTTATTATCTAGCATGAGAATAAAGACTTTTTATTTTATTTATTATTGTTTAATGCAAGTCATTTATATTTAGTTTTATTTTAATATTTTCCCAAAATATCTAGATAAGGGAGGTTGATGGATAATAATGAGGGTGGTTGAGGAGACTTGGGGAAGTGTGTATGGAAACTTGATAAATAGGGAGAAGAAGTAGAGAGGAGGGGATGGAGAGGTTTGAGCATGATGAGAGGTTGTGAAATTCTTGGAAGATATAATTCTTGTGATAGTTTTCTTTGAGCATTTGTGCTTTGTTGTTCTTGGAGTCATGGGCATGGAGGGCCAAGAAACCGAAAGATTTCTTGGAGCTAGAAAGCCAACTAGGCTCCTAGTTGGTAGGGAAGATTCCATTGTTTCACTTTGGTAAAGTGGGAAAATAATGCTTGGAAGCGCCTATGACTACAATGCAATTGATGAGCTTCGACAAACTAAGGAAGAGGTATTTTTTCAGTGGTATTTGTTGTTGATATTTTGTATATACTTTTGTTTTAAGTTGCAAATCTTAGAGTTAATGTAAGGTGGCTAGAGAGGTAGTGGGGGGGCCCAGAGGGCCCATAGTGATAATAGTGGAGGTCATTCAATGTAAGGTGGACTAGGTCCACTATATTATTAAATA
>ML778742.1:467737-489617 GCA_009831015.1 Picea engelmannii
TACAAATCCAAATCACTTAGTTATGAATGAGATAATAGATTAATATTTATTGTCTAATTTAATTAAGGGAAAAGTAAATTAGACACATGTTTCTTGTTGACTTTTCAACACTCCCTCTCAACAAGAAAGGGATTATCCTTCACTCCAATCCTGTCTCTGTGATATTCAAATTTGCTCCTGGTGAGCACCTTCGTCATAATGTATGCATCCTGATCTTCTATAGGAATGTATTGAAGCAACATGATCTTCCGCTGCACACAATCTTTGAGATGATGATACCAGATATCTATATTCTTAGATATGTCATGAAACATAGGATTAATCGAGAGTTTAATGCAACTCTGATTATCACAATAAATCACTGTCGGATCTAAATGAGAACCAAACAAACCAACCAAGATCTTTCTCATCTAGATAGCCTCACATGTAGCTTGTCTCACTGCCATGTATTCAGCTTCCGCTGAACTAAGTTCCACGGATCTCTGTTTCCTACTGTACCAAGAAACAACTACAGATCCTATACTAAATATCCCCCCTGATGTGCTCTTTCTGTCCATTGGGCTACCTGACCAATCTGCATATGTGAAGCCATGAAAATTCACCTCATCTGTCTATCTGTGCCATAATCCATACTTAGATGTGCCCTTCATATATCTCAGGACATGCTTACCTACCTTCCAAAAGAGTTTGGTAGGCTTAACCATCGCTTGACTTAGCTGGTTAACCGCATAGCAAATGTTCGGTCTCATGTTCACTAAATACATTAGCGAACCCACTAACTGTCGATAGACAGTAGCATCCACTACCTCTCCAGAAGTAGCATCCTCTTTCCTCCAGTTTCCTGGCAGAGGAGTATCCATGGGTTTGCATCCCTCCATGTGAAACTTACCCAGTATCTCTCTTGCATACTTTCCTTGAGACACAAAAAGTTCACCATCTCGCTGCCATATTTCCAATCCAAGGAAATAATGAAGAAGGCCCAAATCCTTCATCTCAAACTCCTTTGCAAGGTCATCCATGCATGATTTTATCAACTACTCATCACCAATTAGTATTAAATCATCCACATAAAGAACAATGATTAATAGCTTACCCTCCACCACAATTTGGTATAGGTTTGCATCTGCTTCACTTTTGGTGAAGCCCAATCCGGTGAAATAACTATCTATCCGAGTGTACCAAGCACGGGTTGCTTGCTTCAACCATACAGTGCTCTCTTGAGTCTGCACACATGCGAATCTTTGTCAAAGGTCTCAAAACCTTCTGGCTGTTCAATGTACACTTCTTCCTCAATGATCCCATTGAGGAACGTAGTTTTTACATCCATCTGATGAATGAGCCAGCCCATCTGCACTGACAGTGCAAGGATAGATCTTATGGAAGAGTACCTTGCGATAGGTGCAAAGGTCTCACCATAACCTATCCCCTCAATCTATGAGAAGCCCCGGGCCACAAACTTGACCTTTTATTTCTCCACACTCCCATCAGCAACTTGCTTTACCTTGTAGATCCATCTTGAACCTACCACTGATTTATCAATTGGTCTTGGGACAATTTCCCATACACTTTTTTTGACAATGGAGTCATACTCCTCTACCATAGCATCAACCCAAGTGGGGTCCTACACTGCTCCCTGAAAGGAAGATGGTTCAGTCACAATACATTTTCTCATGAGAGCCATGTATCTAGCAAATCGATCAGGAGACTGTCTCTATCTGCACTGTGAAATAGGGGCTCCTATATTCTGTGCAACATCTAGTCTCAATCTATCAGCTTTCGTGGTGTGCTTTCTACCATTTTTGATGGATGGCTCTGCTTGAGTGGTTTCCTCCACTCCATGAACCTCCTCATGTGGCTGATCCACATTTTGAGACTCATCCTTGGGAACCAATAGTTCCTCTGTTGCATGCAAGTCTAGCTCCCTCTCAAACGACAACCACATGGCTTTCCCCTCATCAAATTTTATATCCCGTCACATAATAGTCATCTTACTGTTCGGAAAATACACACGATAATTATGGGGTGTTTCTGTGTACCCCACAAATATCCCAACTTCAGCAGTCAGTTCCAGCTTCTTCCTGGCATCCTTGTTCACATGCACAAAAACAAATGAGCCAAAAAATTTTAAATGCGAAACATCAGGTTTCTTACTAGTAAAAGCTTCTTCAGGTGTACTCATGCCAAGTACTCTATGAGGACAACGGTTCTGCACATAAAATGCAATATTGCATGCTTCTGGCCACAAATGCATTGGTAGGCCTTGATCATGAAACATCGCTCATGTTGCACCCATGATCGTTTTGTTCTTTCTTTCCGCGACCCCATTTTGCTTTGGGTTATGAGGCGCTATGAGTTATCTTCGAATTCCTTCTCTACTACAGAAGTATTTGAATTCATTAGAGATGTATTCTCCACCATTATCACTCCTTAGATCCTTCACTTGCTTCCCCGACTCTTTCTCCACCAAGCTTTAAACTCATAGAACTTTGAGAATGTTTGATCCTTCTTATGCATGAAGAATATCCAACATTTATGAGAAAAGTCATCAACAAAAATAACATAAATGCCTGTGTTTTTCTATTGAAGCAACTGAGAATGGTCCACACACATCCGTGTGAATTCTCTCCAGGATCACAGAAGCACAGTTCTCTTTTTCATGAAAGGTGGACTTTACATACTTCCCCAGGGTGCACCCCTTGCACTGATCTAACTGAGCAAGTGTTCCCCTTGGAAGTCCAGTAGATATTTGTTGCATAATCTTCAAGGCTCCATGATGAAGATGGCCTAATCTCCTGTGCCATAATTCACCCTCATCTTGGCTCACCACTTTTTCTACCTTGTTTATCATGGTATTGCAGGCATCTACCTCCAAGATGTAGAGATTCTTAACTCGAATCACTATCTTCTTGACTTGACCTGTTTCTTTATGTCGCAGGTAGGCTTTACCACTGCTAAAAACAACATCATAGCCTCTGTCCTCCAACATTGCGACTGAGACCAAGTTTTTCTTCAGACCTGAAACATGCATAACATTTTTCAATTGAAATGGTTTACTTGACTCCCTCTGAAAGGTAATGGTACCAATACCAGTTGCACTATATCGTCCATCATCGCCCATCTCTATATGCATTATGAGATCTTTCTCCTCTAAGTCAATGAAAGACTCTCTATCTCCCATCATGTGGAAGGAAGAACCACTATCCAAATACCACACCGATCCCGATGCACTTGAAGCCATGCATGCGATCAAAGAGAAATCAAGCTCAAATTGTGAGACAAGAGTCTCACCAGTTGCAGATCCAACAACTGTCTTGTTCTTCCTCTTCTGTGAACAATTAGTAGTGAGATGCCCATGTTCATGACAGTGAAAACACTTCACTTTGGACAAATCCAGCTTCTTGACTTTAGACTCAGATTTTGGATGGAATTTCTTCCCTTTCCCTTTCCTTGCCTTGGTAGTCAAAGCACAATCCTCTTCATCATCACACTTTGATGAAGATCCATCTCTGGTGTTCCGCCTAAACTCCTCTTGCACTAGATCCGACCAAAGTCGTTCCCAATCCGACAAATTTTCCCTTCCATTGATAGAGTCTTGATAACTGTGCCAGCTCTTAGGAAGCCCTAGGAGTGCCAAGCTCACCAAATCATCAATAGCGACTGTTATTCCCACACTTCCAAGCTCATCCCAACATTGGACAAACTTCGTGAGATATTTTGGAATGGTGTCTCCTTTCTCCATCTTGATCTTCCTGAGTTTATCTTTGAGCACCAATTTCCTATGGTCGCTACTGTTTTGGAACAGATTCGTCAAAACCTTCCACATTGCATATGGTGTGGTTTTCCCATAGAGACTTGAGACAACGTGGTCTCGTACTCCCTCCAATAGAATCTTCCTCACCTTCGCCACTTTATTTTTCCATGCATCAAGATTTGCAGTATCCATTGCATCCGGCTTAGGAACATCTGCGTCAATGTAACCCTTCAAGCCATTGTCTTCGAGCACTGCTTCCATCCTGTCCTTCCAAGCAATGTAGTTAGAGCTTCCTTCGAGTGCATACTCCAACCTCAAGCCATTGAAAGACATTTTCGATCTTGAATCAGCTGTCGCACTAAGAAAATCTTGCAAATTCAAATGTTATCCAACCACCAAAACTCAACTTCTACAATCCCTCTTCCCTGGGAGGTTCACAACCCACCTGAGAGTAGCCTGAGGGAAGTTCGCACCCTGCCTGTGTGTAGCCTGCGAACTTGCCTGGGAATTTTGCACCTTGCTCCACTGTAGCCTACGAGAATGCCAATGAAGTTCGCACCCTGCTTCACTATTAGGGTGAGGGAAGTTCACACCCTTCTCCACTGTAGCCTGTGAGAATGACAATGAAGTTCACACCTTTCCTTTGTCTAGGGTGTGAGAATTACTGTTCTTGAAAACACCAGACGTTTTCAGTACTAGGGTTCACACCCTGCTAGAGATGGTACTTGCGAGAATTCAATTATGTTCGCACCTCACTTCCATGACTCCGTGGCCTCCGTGGCTCTGATACCATGTAGAAATTTCTATACAAATTAATGTATTCCTGCGATTTTCCTGATCTAACAATTTCCGCTACTATTAAATACATAATCTCTTCTACTATTATTCGTGCGTATTAAATTAAACCACGATCACAACCATGAGCACAAAGTGAAATATCAATAACACATAACACATAAATTTCTCTGGGAAACCGTAAAGCTAAAAACCCCACTATCATATATTATGTATATCATGAATCATGAAACAATCTCATACAAAAATCTAATCCAAGAGCTCTCAGTACAATACAATCGTCTCACAATGTCATACACAAATTAGCAAATACATGTGCCAATTCCTGTGTCCAGATAGCTTGCCTCCTCTGCACAATCTTTGCAATTCGAATTCTGACAATGAATGAATTGTTACGAATTGCCTCGTTTGCACATGCTCATAAGCATATCCACTGCATGTGTGAACAAATCACAACTGATAGCCAACTGTCCCTTTCACCTGTTATCTCAACTAGATCTCCAATGGATTTGCATGCATGTAGTTAATCGTGACGAATCTTCAGTTGCATGTGAGTTAACTGATTAACTGAACTCTCACTAGTGCATGTTTAGTTACAACTAGAACAACTGATCTTAACTCACTTAACTACACTTATAGTTCTGTTACAAATCCAAATCACTCAGTTATGAATGAGATAATAGATTAATATTTATTGTCTAATTTAATTAAGGGAAAACTAAATTAGACACATGTTTCTTGTTGACTTTTCAACAGAAGAAACTTCTTAGCAGAGTCAAGTGGCCCAAAAGCAAGGGCCTTTGCAATGACATTCCTTATTCCTCCTACAATTATGCGTGATGCATTTAAAACTTGTTCCAAGACTTCAGTCCAATGCACAATTTGATTATAATTTATATCTTTTTCATTGAGAATAATTAATATTATTTATTTATGGTCTTGTCACCCTTGTTTTCATCTTCCATTGTCGGGTTAGATGATATACTCAAAGGCTCTACTCGTGTTCCATTATTCCTTTCACATATCCCATGTTACTGTATTCCATTCCCAATTGAGATAATCCACTTAAAGGCTTTGCTTATGTTTCATTAAAACTCGCAACAATTGAGTTGTTGCTCTCTTTTGGTCTATGATTTGCTATAAAAAATGTGGTCTCTTCTTTCTTCCTTCTAAAATATCTTACTACCGAAGGTTTTCTAACATCTAAATCATTACCCTTGGGAATCTCATCCTTTGTCAAATTTCCAAACATGACTTCTCCTTCAGGGCCACTAGTATTGAAACAAGCAAAAGCATTAGACACACCAACATTTTCTTTTTCTTTACCTAACTTTTTTCCTTGTCATTTGAAGATTTTCTTGTGAGGTGATATGAAATAAGCACACTTTCAAGTAATTTATTTTTTCCATCCAAAACCAAGAGTTTCACCTTGATTAGCTACAAATTATTCCAATTCATCAAAGTTCATTTTATAGTTGGCCAAATTTTGTGATTATTGTATGTTGTTCCTCCAATTGAAGTGCGGCGGTGTGCCTATAGATTTGTTAAGAACAACATATGATTCAATCTCTACAATAACTTTGGATGCACATGAACTCATAAATATGACCCAACTTCTACATATTCATTGACATTGTTATTCTGAAGGTTCTTTTTTCCTCTCTGATAGTTTTTTTTAGAGATGCTCTCTTCTTCATTGCAACACATGCAAAAAATTTGACTAGTACCCACAATCATGCAAAAAAACATTTTTAATAGATGCTTGAGCCTCATTCTTGTCATTGATTTACCTAAATTTAGTTCTGTCAACTCTTGTGACATATGGGTTATATGGGATTTCAGGATCTGAAACTAGGGTTATCCATCAACATCTAAGATATTTTATCCCACGAAAACAACCAATTGACATATGGAGCACTTAGTACTGAGCACCTGGTGGAAGTGTCAATTCTTTCTGAAAAGCAATTTCAGAGCTAGGTTATGCCTTGTAGATGCTACAATAAACCCAAGTGATGATATATAGCACTTTCACGGGTCAATGTTAGTCAAAAAACCAAAAGTAAAAATAATACATACAACAAGAACCACTTTACAAGGAAAACAAACTCGATAAGACTACTGCCATACTCAATCATGACTGTAACATCAAGTGGAACAAAACAAAAAACACTCGAGCAAGAATCACCCATTCAAACAATAAACCTTCAACGATTGAAATACAAAAACAAAACGATTAATAAATGAAACAATTAAAATAATCTATTTGGAAATTTTTAAGAAACACCCCAAGCTAGTGGATTTGTTGAAGTCTCAACATTAAGTAAAGATGAAAGGTGAATGTGATTGAAAATTACATAATAACATCATAGTTCATATGAGGATATCATTTCATACTAAATTTAAAGATATACATCTCTTAAAATATATATAACAACAGATGATAGAGTGGTAAACAAGGGTTACATGGCAACGCAGTCCCTGCCTAGTTGGTTGGGAAATACATGTTGAACAATGAAACTTAATATAACTAAATGCATAAGTAATGAACATTTTTTGTCAAAAGATAATAATTGAGGGTTGTTTTTTATTTAAAATGTATAATGAACAGTAAGCTAAATGGAACTATAATATTCATAAATATAATAATAAATAATATATTAGATAATAAATAATATATATATATATATATATATTTAAAGAAAAACGGTGGAACCTGTTATATTAGCAAAAAACAAGAGTGTACAGTGACTGGTGATGACACCAGCTGTCCTGCCTTAGTAGGAAACCAGGACAGCTGGGTCTGCTGTTCCAGGTGTATAGAAGTTAACCATAGATACATTGGCACACCCTGCCCGAAGGAAACCAGGGCGGCAGTGCTCATAAGCTTCAAAAAAGTAAATCTAGTCTAAAAGAAATTGAACAGGCAACCTAAACCAAAGCAACATAAAAACTTCTAATCAGATCCCCCAAACCGAAACAACACCAAAACATCTAACCGGTGCTCGTTCGTTTGTATCCTGCTCTGCGCCAGCCAGCTGGAATCGCGTACACCTGCATGCACGTTGGGCATTGCTTCTTCGGCGTGCTCTTCGAGAGGGCTGTGAAGAGCATGTCTAGCCTCTGATCTACTCTATCGAGCCGGAAGGTCAGGTCATCTAGCATGCTCCGAAGCTCAAAGATTAGTTTAAGTGCCAGAGCTCCATGAAGGTGGCCTGTTTCTGTTCTCGTTTGTCTCCCGGAGTCCTCGTGCTGTAGTCCTTCTCTTCTTCTGCGCTGGGGTGTCCCATTGGTCGTGGCGGTGTCCAATTTGCCTTCGCCGTCCCTATAGCGTCACCAGGTGTGACTTCCTCCTCCACGACGCAAGGCGGGAAGAGGGCCTCCTCACTGGCTGCATTGTGTCTCTCCAGGTGGCCTTTGGGCTGTGATTCTTGTGCTTCGGCTTGAGCCATGGGAGGGTGGCCCTGCATTGCCTCTTCCAGGCTAATTTCTTCAACAATCGCCATGGGGGGTGCCCACGGCCTTCTCTTCCGTCGAATGGATGCCAGTGCGAGGGCTTGCTTGAAATGCTGAATATGTTTGTGCCGGGATTCAGCCCTATACCAGGCTGCTCCCCTGCGTGACTTACCCCTGAGCCTGGGCATGGTGGAGGTTTCAGAAGGAATACAAATGGGTGCAGGTCTGCTCCGGTGCTCAGCCTCTCCCTTCGCTGTCTGCAATGGAGGACGACAATACCACTCTAACAAAATGAACACAACGGAGGGCGAATGCATCCCTGCCCTGTCCCTTATCGCAATTAAACCCCACATTGTTGTGCTTACCATCGCCATTAACGCGTATTTGATAGTGCTCTGTCTGCAGGTACCTCTCCCTCGCGCGAGAGGGTTCATCACATTAAGGTGGCGGAGGCGATTCATGGTTCAATTAATGGACTGAAGGATCGCGCCGGTTGATGCCATTGATTGGCATCCCGACAGCCTCCCACGTGGACTCGGTTGAACGCGTGGCACCCCATCCGGGGGATAATAAATAATATATTAGATAATAAATGTAATATAAATATAATAATGCATAATAATAAATAACTTTTTATATTTAGATGTGGTGATTGATGAAATTCATTGATTATGTAATTAATTTTATATATTGAAAGACGTGAAGGGAGCAATAACACTTCAATTCTATCAACCAATTAAAAATGAGAAAAACACAAATATTTTTATTGTATCCAAAAATATATATTTGTTTTCCTATGTTAAACATTACATTGCATACACAAATTTATGGTAAAAGGCAAATTAATGTCACATAAAAAACAAACTCATTTATATAGTCCAATGACAAGGACTAATAAGATGTTGGAGACACATTATCATACTATAGGGTAAAGTACAAATGCAAAGTTGTATAATTTTGCTATCACATTATTATATTTGCATACAACATTCGTTAATTTTTTATGTTTTAATAATAAACGTGTTTGTATAAACACTTTTTTAATTTTTTTTAAGATAGCAAAACAAATGGTTTATATGAACTACTTACCACCATTATACATTATATAGTTCTTAATATTTATCTTTATTACAATGAAATTAAAAATTAATTTACATTACATCCAAAAATATTTATTTCATACTCATAAATAACACATGTTATTAAAGGTTATGAAATATAACTTTTTTTTCCTTTAAAGAGCATGTCGTTGTCATGTTTTTCATATTTTTTTAATTCAAATTTTTATATTTTTATATATTTATTTATATAAATGATTTTATTTTTTTATTTTTTTTAATTCATTCATTTGTTTAATGAATGAATAATGAATTGTATATGAATTAATGGTATGCCACTAAAATAAGTAGAAAGTAAGTAGAGTAATTCATTAAGATTTGATAATATAAAATTGAGTAAGAGATTTCAAATATGAGGTCACTATACATGAGATATTTTTTCAAATATTTTGAATAAAAGTTTTAGTAAAGGTTTTCAAATATTTTAAATAAAAGTTTTAGTTAAGGATATTATGATGATGGATTATTGTTAGATAAGTTAAACACTTTCTAATTGCTTTGTAGAAATTTTATTTTGTCGTTGCTTTTAGCTCTCTCAAGTTTGCAACTATGTGAGGAGGGGGTCTAGACCCTTCACCTAAATTCGAATTTGATGCAAAAGCCTTCAAGTAGTTGATTGAATCTTCAGGGAAACCTTCTTCATGCCCTATCCATTCTCGTTTTATCAAGAAACTGGACCAAATCCCTGAAATCGCCATTCCTCGTGTCTCAACTCGATGTAAGGCACTTGTGTATGATGCAAAGGGCCTTGTTGGTCAATTTACAGGTCTTTGGCCCTCCCTATGGAAGATGGATGTTTGGATTGTGTAGAATTGACAGCCTCTGATCAATGGATGTCTCAACCATTATTTCTATGGAAGAGGTTTTTATACGTTCTTTTTTGAGTTCAAAGAAGACATGGATTTGATCTTTCGTAATGGCCCATACTTTTATGGATCTCGGGGAATGTATTTGAACCAAATGGACTCTATATTTCAATCCGGAGTTTGATATCCCCATGGGTGTCCCTATTTGGGTTTGCCTCTCCCATATCCCTATTCATTGTTGGGGAGACGATGTCCTAAAATGCATAGGGAATTTGTTGAGAAAATATATAGATAAATATGAACCCAAAACAACAATGTATGCTTGTGATAGAATCTGTGTAGAAGTATATTTGGAAAAAGGACTACCTGAAGTTGTCAAAATTTCCCTCAATGGATGGACCCATGTGAAACAACTCGACTATGAGAAATTTCTTTTTAAATGCAATTTCTATCATGAATATGGTCACTTTGCTCGTGACTTCCCTAAAAACAAGCAAGGAATAACAACCAAACATGAAGAACCAGAAGAGGATTAGCAACAGGCACCGGGTCTTCACTCAGTGAAATTGTGACATAACACTTGCATTCGTGGGATATTAAAGAATACCCCTAATTTCACTAGATATTGATAAATACCTCCCAAAATCCTTTTTTTGAACCCCCCTCCCAATACATATTTACAATAAAAGAAACCCCTATTTTTACTATATACCCCTTTTTATACTCCCCAATACCTATAAACATCTTGAGAACCCACACCCCCCCAATACCTACAATATATTGAATTTGTGTTTTACAATTTTAAAACCCCCTTTATGAATGAATGTGATAAGATATTAGTTGACAACGTGAATACCCCATGGAAATGAGTCAGGAAAAAAACAAATACTGGGAAAAACCCTAGGCAAAACCCTAGAACATCGAATCCCAACTTCCCCCCAACCCTCCTCAAAATCCCCCTCCTCCTTCGAACCTTAGTGAAAATAGGAGAATTCAGGGAAAACAGGGAAGAAAAGCCCAATAGGAATCCCAACTGGCCTCGACAAACAAGTTTGCAATTCTAGGTGGATCTTCTCAAGAGAAAAAAGTAATTGGAAATGTGGATCCAAATTTAAGATCTTCTAGCACTACCCCTCATGATCTAGATCTACAACAACTAGAGGGTGAAGATGATCCAGGTGGATATCGGGGGCCACCCACCTTTTCCAAATGGCTCAAAACATTTTTCTGGCCATTTTGGCAATTTACTATTTTTAGCAGGTTTTAACTTCCGGGGCCATTTTGAGGGCCTAAATGAAGTTTTTTCGAGATTGAGGTTCTCAATGATATTCGAAGGCATAATTGAGCCCCCAAAATTAATCTCCTTGACAATACCTTTCCAACGAGCTATCACACGCCTAAAACGGAGATTGTATGCAAATGTTACGACCCCGGGAAGTTGATGCACCAACTTACCCAAACAGGGCCCACATGACTTTTGGCGCTTCATCTCCTAGGGTTAGGTTTTTGGATGTTTAGGAGTTTTGGCATTCCCGATTATTGTAAAAAGGCCTCTAGAGCCTCATTGTAACCATATTCTTGCGAATGCGAGTAGCCATCACATCTCTTCTCAGAGATAAGCTGCCACCATTCTAGCGAGTCTTTCACTCTGTATTTTTACAGTCTTTGTACATTTCTTTCATTAATAGAAATCGTGTATTACTCTATCTCTGTGTTTATGGTTGCATCTCTGATATATTTTTGTTATATTACTGGATATACACGATATCTCTGTGCATTTCTTTATTATATCTCTGCTCTCATTTCGTGCCGAAAATAATCCAGATCAGAAGAGGCGGAGTCTAAAGAAGACAAAAGTAGCAAATAAAAACCCTATAGATGAAAATCAACCAATCATAGTAGAAAGAGCCCCCACTCAAGGGAAATATGAACAATTACCATAGTAGGGGGGAATCCCAAATGAAAAAACTCACAAATCAGGGAGGAAGAAATCAAGATTCTAGAGAAGAAACATTAAAAAAAAAAAAATCCCTTGGAAAGCATCACTCAATTTAAAGCTCTCTTGGTAACATGGGAAAAAGAGGTAGAAGTAAGGGTCCTGAATCTCAAGCCCCTTCTGCCCCAAGTTTTCAGGCCTCTTCCCTCCAAAAGTGATGAATATTCTCTCTTGGAATTGCAGAGGCTTTGGCAACAAATCTAAGGTTGAAGCCCTCAAAGACCTATTCAAGTTCGAAAATCCCTCTGTAATTCTCCTCTAGGAGACTAAAATGGAGGAATCAAAAGCCATGCAAATAGGGAAAAAACAATGTAGAATGGTGATGACATTGCAATTAGCTTAGTTGGAGCATTTGGAGATGTCATGACCCCATGGGATATGACACAATTAGAACTTGAGATAACTTTCTTCTCTAATAATTAGATCCTTACTATTGTTTGTTGCAGAGAATCTATTCTCAAAATTTCCATTATCAACATACACATGCTCATTAGATACATGGATAAAATAGGATGCTAGACATCTTTATTTGCTACAAAAGAAACTCTGGACACTCCGACCTATATAGTGGTTGGAGACTTTAATACTGTACTTCACAATTTAGAAAAGAGGGGGGGGGAACTAAATTTGAGATCTAATGCATGAGAATATGAAAGATTTTATCTCAGAATGGGATCTCCGGGATGTTAATCCAACTAAACAAAAGCATACTTGGAGAGATAAGTGTGTGGGCCTTGGTCATATTGCAACTCACCTAAATCATTTCCTCATTCAAAACAATTTTTTTCTCCTTCCCTTTTCCATTTCTTACAATAGCATTCCCTCCGCTCTCTCCAACCATAAAACTATTTCCCTCTCTCTTGTCCCTCCTCAAAAATTTGACCCTATCCCTTTCTCTTTCAATCCCTTATGGCTCCACAATGACACTATAATTTCTCTAGTTAATGATTCATGGAAAACCCCTTTTCAGGCCTCCCCTAATTTTGTCTAGGAAATTAAACTTGTAGATTTCAAACATGATCTAAAGTCTTGGTTCAAGACCTCTTATAACCCTGCTTAATGGAAATAGCCTGTAGAATGAAGAACCTGAGACCATTCAACAATCAATGGAAGATATGATAGGAGGTGATGAAAATTACTTTGCAACTTGAAAGAGAAGCCTATCAAAACTTTCATTTGACCTTTAGGAGAGAAGAAGAACAATGGAATGTAACACCCCTGTTTCCCCTAGCTTGTAATTAATCATAAAATACGATTACCATGCTAAGGCATGTGGATGATGTTAATGTATTATTGTTAAATAGCCCATAACTGACTATTGGGGGGTGAAGCCTTGAAGTACGAGACATGATATCTCTAGAGGAAATAAATTAGTTAATGAAGAAAGGACCAATGGTTGAATTTTCAACCATCCCCAAGAATGGAAGCATGGTCTAGCTGCAGAATGTTAGTCTGAAGTACCACAGAGGCCTACAAACCTGAGCTTCCTTCTGACAGAAGGAACAGGATAGGTCGGAAACCTTCCTAAATAAGGTAGGTAAGATACACACACACAAACGATAAGGAAGGGGGACAACAAGAGAAGAGACACCAAACGAGAGCGCAAGCTCGAAAGAAGATGCACAAACCAAAAGGAAGTGAAAAGAACACGACCTGAAGGACCTGAAAATGACCTTGATTTTGAGGAAGCATTTGATAAACCTTGCAGGGATACTGTGATAGAGAGAAGGTATCTGAGACATGGCATGGTTCCCTAGTGATATCATGGCTTGGCACGGGGGTGGCTAGAGTGCTAAGAATTAATTCCTATGAGCCTATGGTTGGGTGGAAAGCCACACACCCAAAGTTAGTTAGTTGGTTGCAACCTGTAATAGATAAGTATTCTCATACCCTATGAAATTGAGCTGTAACTATGTAATAAATTTGGATATACTATGAATGACCCAAGGATGTGCATGTTTTCTTAATGGTTATACTGCATCTCTTTATTCTTGTTTAAATTGTGTATTTAATAAAGTATGGAATTGTCTTATCTTCACATGTAAGTGCCCGAGCTTTGTGGTGGCTTAAGTTAAAATAAGTGGACTGTGAGTTCATTGACCTTGGGCACAGTTTTCACGAGTGCACGCCAGCACTCCCAGTTTCCCTAAGTCTTCGGGAGGATAGAGTATTTTAAGATCATGAGAGGTAGTGAAGATATGCACAGAGTCTCTATGAGGCGAACATAGACCGATAACTATTAAGTTCTAGAGTTGATGAATGAGCACAAGGGGTGCGCGGAAGAATTCTTCTAAGTGTTAGGTTCAAGAGAAAGAGCACAAAGATCTTAATCCTTTTAGAGCTAACAAAGATAAGGAAGAATAATGAGATTGAAGTATCAAAAGGGAAGGTTCCTTTGTTTGCAAGACAAATGAACGAGATCCGTTCAGGAAGAGCCAAGGTCTGTTGTGACCATTGGATATGGGAAAGAGCGCGGGAGTTAACCCCTTGGGTCCTTCACACTTCGCAAGTTCGGGGAATTGAGCGAGCTCGTCGTAAGGGAGGTAAAATACCCGAAGTCCCAAAGTTAATATGGGCTTTTGTTAAGCCCTAATATTGGCTCATTACCCCTTAATTGGGGCATATTACATTAGTAATGTTATTTTATTTATGTCATCTTTATTCCATTAGTTGTAATTATACCTCCTAGTCTCCTATATATACCAAGGAGACATTTTCATTTGAAGTCATCTTGTACTTGAACATTTATGTGGGGTAAAAGGAGATTGCCCCCTCGAAGAGGCTTATTATCTGAAATTATCTATTTTTCAAGGCGTTGAGTACATTTTCTGAGGTTTTTCTATTCTATATTGATATTTGGTTCTTAACATATGGTATCAGAGGTTAAGGTCTTGGGGTTTCGCTGCTACATCTGAGACACCTTGGTATTTTAGATATAACTTTTTTCTAAAATGTTTCAGAAGGAATGGATTGGAGGATATTTAGTAGACGGATCAAGGTACGTTGGGTTAAAATTTCAGCTCCTGAGGCCTTATACTTTCAGAGATACATCCTATACAAGATATGGTTCTGGAATCATCCTGAACTGAGCCATTGTAGAATTTTCACTATAAAAATTTTTCTGTAACGTTTCAGACCTTTAAATCTAGAGGATATTCACAGAAATTAGCAAGGTATATGTGGTAAAATTTTCATCTTTTGGGTCATCTTACATTTGTAGATACACCCTGTGGAAGATAGGGTATCTGATTAGTCCTATTGACTAGTCTCAAGAATGTGTTCCAGGTAAAACAATCATAACTTTTTCATAGAGTATCCAAATTGAGTGAGACTGGTTTCATTGGATAGTGGATAGTCTGTAGTATTTCTAGTACGAGTTTTAGAACTTTATATCAATTATTTTTTGTGGGGAACGCTATACAAGTGATATCTCCTGGAAAGGCCAAAAATCAACAAGTTGTGGGGAAGTTACCGTAAATTCCACTTGGCACATTTAATTTTGATCAGACCTGTGGAATTGCAGAGAAGAAATATCAGAGAACTACGTAAAAGAAATTTTCATACCCAGAAGGGTCGAAACTTGGGAGATACAATAGAAGAAAGATTGTCTAGCAGAACCACCTCAAAATCAAGGTTCAAAAGTGATACTTGGCCAACATGCCACCCAAAAAGGGAACTTCTACACCAAATAAGCCTCCAGAAAATCCTACTTGGACTCTTGATGAAGGTGAAGAAATGCATTGGGAAATAAATGATTTACAAAAGAATATAGTAACAAAAGATGAATTACAAGAGATGAAAGCTAAGTTGGAGGCAATAAATACTAAGATGGATGGTTTAAAAGAGGAGATCATGGAAGTGTTGAAGAATTTCATAATAGAGAAGACACCTGAAAGTGAAAATGCATCCCATGAAATTCATGATGAGGACACAAGGAAGGTGAATCAAGAATAGAGAATCTCCAACTTTGGGTTGAATACCAACCACGTTCCTAAGATCAATATGAGGAAATTTGATGGCAAGGACCCATTCACATGGATACTTCAGATGGAGCATTTCTTTGATCTACATAATGTGCCACATACACAAAAGGTACGAATTACTTCTTTATATTTAGAACCCAATCAATTTGTATGGTATCGATGGCTTTCTTCTCACAAATCACTCGTCACTTGGACAATTTTCATGGAAGAAATGATAGCACAGTATGAGGATACAAGGAGAAATACCTTCTCTAGCCAATTGATAAATCTCAAGCAAAAGGGTTTAGTTACTGAGTACATTGAGAAGTTCCAAAGATTGAATATAAAGGTAACAAATATTCCAGATGAGCACTTGACTGATGTATTCATAGGAACTTTAAAGGATAACATTCAACATGAGGTTCGCCTTTGGGAACCCAAATCATTGGAGAATGCATGTAAGGTGGCAAGAAATGTTGAAAGTAAAAATATGGCTATGGCTACTAGAAGGACCAATCCTAACATCTATAGAGAGAACAATTATTCCTCTTCTAAAACACCTCAACCTACAAGGTTGACACCTCAAAAATTGGAGGAAAGAAAAGCAAAAGGTTTATGCTTTAATTGTGATAGCAAGTACAGTAAGGGACATAAGTGTGGTGAGAATAAATTATTCTACATAGATTGTGAAGAGGAAGAAGAACAAGAACATCAACCATCTCAAGATGAAAACATAGAAGCAATTTCGTTTGAAGAGTTGAATCCCACAATATCATGTAATGCATTGGCTAGAATTAGCACTCCTCAAACCCTCAAGATCGAAGGATACATCAAAAAGAAAAATGTAATAGTCCTAATTGATTCTGGTAGTACTCATAATTTCATTCACCATAAATTAGCCAAAGCTCTCAATTGCTTTGTATATCCAGTGCCAGAGTTTCAAGTAATGATTGCAGATGAAGGAACTATCAATTACTCAGGAAAATGCAATAAGATCAGTGTTACTATGGGGGAATATGTAATGAATAGTCCAATGATTGCTATACCCATCGGTGGTGCGGATGTTGTACTAGGAATCCAATGGTTACAATCATTAGGAACAATGGATTTTAATTTTCAAGAACGATTCATGAAATTTTCATTGGAAGGAAAAGAAATTGAGTTAAGAGGTATCACAGGAAAACCTGGTAAGGTGATAAGCTCTAATGGCACGACAAAATTATTGAAAAAGGGGAATCAAGGCGTTATTGCAGAACTATGCTCACTAGATGTTTAAACATCTAAGCCATCTATTCCTCAAGATCTCCAAGGGATCATTGATAAGCATTCCAAGGTGTAGTGTCCCCAAGGCCAAGCCCCGTTGAAAATCATGATATATGAAATGAATTGTAAACATGTTCTATAGGATGTTGAGCCAAGTTTTGTATAAGCTGGTAGGCTTATGTGTTTGTTAGGCTTGGGAGCCTAAGTGTTGAAGGCTAGGAGCCTGCTGATGTACTTATATGTATGCAGATCGATTAATAAAATATAAACACCGCCAAGTGCAGACTGACCACGATGAATGAGTGAAGGGGGACTGAGCGTCCACAGAGTGGACAAGGAACTAGGGGCTGGAAGGTGGAAAAGGGGTTGCGTGTTGAGCCTAGGGGCTTAAGCCTGGGTATAATATTTTAATGTTAATTCCCAAAGGACATGTGTATTTTATTTTATCCTAAGTTCCTGGCAAGGGAAAACGTGCAAAAAGGATGCATGTTATGGGAATGCATGCATTTTTCAGGGTGACAATTGTCAACCCTGGTGCGCAAATATAATAGCCGAGATAAACTGTGGGAGGGGGATATTCTCCATTCTACCCAATCGTCTGAGTGTGAAACAGTCGGACCTCTGCAAGATTACCCTCGTACAATCCCGAAACCAGATCTGTGAGACTATCCCATGATTGTTGAACCGGTTCTTGGGAAGCCTGTGTCCAATTTCCCTGTGTTTGATGTGGCACACAGTTCTGGACTGCGTGAGGCTTGTTGGCCTGTGAGCGACTCCCTCCAGGTGAGAGAGTGCGCAGAGGAAGGAGAGAGCTCTTGGAAGGAACCTTGTGGCTGCCATAGAACCTGGAGACTTCCGGTCTGGTCTGTTCCTGTAACCCAAGGTAAGGGAGACTGGCAACCGAAAGACTGTCCAGGTGACAGAGAAGGTGCACTCTCCTGGGGTGGAACAGACATGTGGGGAATGAGGGTCTGTGGGCAGTGAGTGTGGGATATTTCTGGGAGAGCATTCTTCCTGATGGTTGTGTGTGACTGAATTTCCTGTAACCTCAGCATGAGTCTGGATTTCTTGCCTTGGGGTGGAGCTCAGTCCCAGTTCGGGGGTGACCCACCGTTGAGTTGATGAGCAGTGCGGTCTACGACTGGGAGGTTCATGGAAGGCTTGCATTTGGTTGGTGGATTTCTCCACTGTCACAAGATAAGTATTTAGTTATATCTCTACCACGTTTTATCATGACTGTGTTGGATCTGTTATCATGTTTTCTGCTGTGTAAATGAATTATTGTTGAAGACCATGGATTGTCTAATTATAACAGTAACTATATGTTTATTTCGAGAATTAAAATGTATCTCCTTGTTGTTACGCATGTGATTATACAATTCTGTATGTTTTATGTAAAAGTCCATGAATAGATTGGTTGTCGAGAGGTTTGAAAGCCTCGATAGTGAAAAGGGACACTACAGTTTGGTATCAGAGCCAAGGTTTCGACACTGAGCCTAGATGGGCCAGTGGGACCGTCTTTGGACCAAGAAGGTGAAGAGAAATTGGACCTGGAATGGCCAATTTCAGACCTTGGGTTGTTCCAGAGTGTCAAGTAGTTGCTTGACTGCGCTTATGAGCTCAGGAGATTTAGCGGTGCAGTGAAACTGCAGCCGGTATGGTTTATGGCCACGGGGAGACAGGTCTCTACACCAATGGTGTTAGAACCTTAGGATTTGTTTGGGAGGGAAGGCGAGCCCTTGTGACCGTCGGATCTGGAAAAATGTGCGTAAGGATTAAAATTCCTTTGGAAATGGCATAGGAGTGTGGAAATCGCAATACGTGAAATCCCGAGTTAGTTAGAAAACATCTGGCCCGTCAGATCTTGGCCGGAATATCCGATAGCCATTGGATCTATCGGGAGGTGTTTGAAGGTTAAACCTTAGAAACTAGGGGCGAAAGCTCCGAAATAGATCTAAACCATCCAAAAGACGGAGGACACGTGTCGTGAGATTTCCCATTTCGGGAAATCGAGAATCACAGTAGCGGGAGTCACGATGTCAGGAGGTCGGGAATTTTCATAGTAAAATTCCCGGCAATGATCTAAGCCGTCCATCATTTAGGACGCGTGTCAGAAATACGAAGAGAGTCAGAAATCAACATATCAGAGATCCCGAGGACAGGATAATCTTGCAACTTGAAATCGCGAAACGCGATATCTCGAAAGGATAAGGAAATAGTGTGGAGCCACGATGGAGTCGGTGACGTGGACAAGTGGCAGCCATCGGAACCATCGGGGAAATTCCTGATAGAAGAGTCATCCATCGAAAATCGAGGTTTGGAGAATCGTGAATCCTGAGGACATGTGAATTTGGACATTGGGAAGTCTGAAACCCTGATAAGAGTAAAAGACTGTGGTCTTATGAGAGGCGGTCACATGGACCTCGTCATAGCCGGGGGGCTAAGGCAAAGGCGCATTGACAAATCGGGGATCGGGATTTCGTGAGCACAGGAACTCATGTCGTCGGGGATCACGAAACCCCGACACCCGAAGCTTAAATTGGGAGATGTGCCATGTAGGTGCATGAAGAGTACCACGTGCCCGCGAGTGGGAATACAAGACAAGAGTGGTGGGACCCTAATGATGCCACCGAAGGTGATGAGGATCCTTTGAACCACACCACGTACCACTACGGTTGAGGGAGACAACTGTGTTGTAGAGCCGTAGAATAAGGTAAATCGGAATTTCGGAAGTCGGGGGTGGGGAAGGAGAGTGAAACGAGAGTTCTCCAGTACCGAAACTCCGAAACCTAAAAACTCAAGGTTCCGAAAGTTTCGAAATAATGAAAACTGAAGTTTCGAACACCCAAAAAATATAGAGCTGAACAGAGCTTAGACAATTCGTGCAATTGAAACACTTTATTAAACATCGATGGTTATGAAATATGATGAATTGTCAAGAGAGGAAGGCTTGACAAATTTGAGTCGTCTGCGCGTTATATTGCAGAAGATTGACGAGTGCCAGAACTGTTTGGAAATTGCCTCAAACGCAAAGAAATGGGAGAGATACATAATACTTCCAGTTCAAGAAACTTGTTTAAAACGAAATCTCTTTTATTTTGTCCTAACTGGTTTATAAATATTGTGGATTGTTCGTGAAGGTTTAGTGGCCTGACAAATTTTAAATTTAATTGCACAGAGTGCGTGTGCAGAGTTCAACAAAGGCCAGAACCCTAGTTAATCAACGCCGAGTATGGAGTGGGGAAGAGTGCAGATTACCCCTGAAAAAGAAGACGAATGAAAAGGAAAGGATGTTAACCTGGGAGTCGAAGGATCAAACTCCAATGAGCATGGAAAAGTAAAGGATAAGGAAGAACACATAATGAAAATCCTTGAAGGATTGCAAAGAGAGGTCAAGGATCACAAAGATGATAGCCGAAAGATGATGAAAGTCAGGGACCGGCAGGGTGCATTAAACTTAAAATTTTTGAAGAGTCTGGAAAGAATAAAGAAGAAACTCGAGAAAGGAAGAGACTCCAGTGCGACGGAGAGTCGCAGAATCCATGGGATAAGAATTAGGTCGAGGAGTGGTAGTTGACATCTTAGTCGCTCCCAAAGACATTCCGACAGTAAGACACACAGTAGTTCAAGCCCATCCCCTACCAGAAAACATTGGAAATCTGGAAGGGAGGAATTGAAAGGAGAGATGAACAAGACTAAGCCTCCAACATTCGATGGAGAACATAAGAAGGAGGAATATGCCGAGACATGGTTGCTTGGCATGAAGAAATATTTCCAATTGCAGAATTATTCTGCCCATGCAGAAGGAAGAATTGCAACGTATCAACTGAAAGGAAAGGCATCCATGTGGTGTGATCAATTTGTGCAGGTGCAACACATCAGAGAGAAAGAGGTCACGTGGAAGGAATTTAAGAGGTATTTCGAGAAGAAATACCTGACTAAAAGATACTATGACAGAAAGATGAAGGAGTTCTTCGAACACAAGTTGGGCAATATGACCATTGATGAGTATGAACGAAGTTTTCTAGAACTACTTAAGTATGTTCCATTCATCAAAGACGAGGCTGTTAAAATTCAGAGGTATCTAAGTGGACTGCCACCTTCCATTGGTGACAAGATTCAATATGATGATCCTAAGACCATGGAAGAAACCATAAGAAGGGAGAAATGCCTATACGAACAACAGAGAGAAAATCATACCTTTCGGAAGGCTTGGGATGACCAGAAGAGGTTTAAGAAAGAACAGAGGCATAAGGGAAGCAATCCTTCCTTTTTTAGAAACAATCCTTGGGGACAGTCCTCTTTTAAAGAGCCCAAGAAAGTTGAAGGGAGTGAACAGATGCCAAGGCCTCCACCCATGGAGTGTTGGGGCTGTAAAGGGAATCATAGGTACAGAGACTGCCCCCACAGAAAAGACAAAGCAAGAACTGTCCACACTGTTCAGCAAGCTGAAAGAGTGGAGGATATGGGCAACAGAATGCCGAGGATCTACGCAGCACTGGACAATAAGCAAGCAGAATTTCAATCGCACATGATTGAAGTGGAAGGTATGATCAACAACCGACCACTTGTTATTTTAATTGATTCAAGGGATAGCCATAGTTATGTAGATCCTAGAGTGGTGGAAAGTTTGCATCTAACAAGAAGAAAACATGAGAAGTCTTGGTTAGTACAGTTAGCCACAGGGACCAAGAGGAAGGTCACTGAATTGGTTAAGTCATGTTCAGTGGACATGA
>ML778742.1:492300-503545 GCA_009831015.1 Picea engelmannii
TGGGTGACCATGTTTTCCTGAAAGTGAAAACTAACAGGAGTTCCCTGAAGCTGGGAAGTTGCGCCAAGTTGGCAGCAAGATTTTGTGGTCCATTTGAGATCCTGGAAAGGATTGGGCTGGTTGCATACACGCTTGCATTACCTGCATCTATGAATGTACATAATGTGTTTCATGTTTCACTGGTTAAGAAATATGTGCCTGATGCTAATCATGTTATCGATTGGACTGTGATTCAGGTGGAACCAGAAGGTGTCCTGCAAGTACATCCTGTATGCATATTGGACACGAAAAGAAAACAGCTCTGGAATCGAGCTATAGAGCTGGTAAAGGTCCAGTGGACCTGGTACGGTCCTGAAGACGTGACATGGGAGCATGAAGAAGTAATGTGGGCAGAGTACCCGCATCTTTTTGAAAATTTTGAAAGTCTTGCAGAGACACTGTAAGTTGCACTGAGGATAGTGCAAAAAATAAGGGGAGGGGGATTGTAGTGTCCCCAAGGCCGAGCCCCGTTGCAAATCATGATATAT
The DNA here is from genome assembly GCA_009831015.1 of Picea engelmannii. Classification (NCBI taxonomy): domain Eukaryota; kingdom Viridiplantae; phylum Streptophyta; class Pinopsida; order Pinales; family Pinaceae; genus Picea; species Picea engelmannii. Next base: position 492,828 of record ML778742.1, read on the forward strand.
GAAATGAATTGTAAACATGTTCTATAGGTTGTTGAGCCAAGTTTTGTATAATATGGTAGGCTTATGTGTTTGTTAGGTCGGGGAGCCTAAGTGTTGAAGGCTAGGAGCCTGCTGATGTACTTGTATATATGCAGATCGATTAATAAAATATAAACACCGCCAAGTGCAGACCCACCACGATGAATGAGTGAAGGGGGACTGAGTGTCCACAGAGTGGGCAAGGAACTAGGGGATGGAAGGTGGAAAAGGGGTTGAGTGTTGAGCCTAGGGGCTTAAGCCTGGGTATAATATTTTAATGTTAACTCCCAAAGGACATGTGTATTTTATTTTATCCTAAGTTCCTGGCAAGGGAAAACGTGCAAAAAGGATGCATGTTATGGGAATGCATGCATCTTTTAGGGTGACAATTGTCAACCCTGGTGCATGCAAATATAATAGTCAAGATAAACCATGGGAGGGGGATCTTCTCCATTCTACCCGACCGTCTGAGCGTGAACCAGTCGGACCTCTGCAAGATTACCCTCGTACAATCCCAAAACCAGATCCGTGAGACTATCCCGTGATTGCTGAACCGGTTCTTGGGAAGCCTGTGTCCAATTTCCCTGTGTTTGATGTGGCACGCAGTTCTGGACTGCGTGAGGCTTGATGGCCTATGAGCGACTCTCTCCAAGTGAGAGAGTGCGCAGAGGAAGGAGAGAGCTCTTGGAAGGAACCCTGTAGCTGCCATAGAATCCGAAGACTTCCAGTCTGGTCTGTTCCTGTAACCCAAGGTAAGGGAGACTTGCAGCTGAAGGACTGTCTAGGTGACAGAGAAGGTGCACTCTCCTGGGGTGGAACAGGCATGTGGTGAATGAGGGTTTGTGGGCAGTGAGCGTGGGAGATTTCTGGGAGAGCATTCTTCCTGATGGTTGTGTGTGACTGAATTCCCTGTAACCTCAGCCTGAGTCTGGATTCCTTGCCCTGGGGTGGAGCTCAGTCCCAGCTCGGGGGTGACCCACTGTTGAGTTGAGGATCAGTGCGGTCTACGGATGGGAGGTTCGTGGAAGGCCTGCATTTGGTTGGTGGATTTCTCCACTGTCACAAGATAAGTTTTTAATTATATCTCTACCACATTTTATCATGAATGTGTTGGATTTGTTATCATGTTTTCCACTCTGTAAATGAATTACTATTGAATGCCATGGATTGTCTAATTATAACAGTAACTATATGTTTATTCTGAGAATTAAAATGTATCTCCTTGCTGTTACGCATGTGATTATACAATTATGTATGTTTTATGTAAAAGTCCATGAACAGATTGGTTGCCGAGAGGTTTGAAAGCCTCGGTAGTGAAAAGGGACACTACACAAGGTATTTGAAGATTCCACCCACTCAAAATCATGATCATGAAATTCACCTATTTCCTGGGAGTGTTCCTCCTAACATCACGCCATATAGATACCCTCATGCCCAGAAGAGTGAAATTGAGCGCATGGTTGAAGAAATGTTAGAGGTTGGCATTATTAGACCTAGCCAAAGTTCTTACTCTACACCAGTGGTAATGGTATTCAAGAAAGATAACTCATGGCATATGTGTCCAAATTATAAAGAGCTCAACAAGATCACTATTAAAGATAAGTTTCCCATTTCTATCATTGATGAACTGTTAGATGAACTACATGGAGCAATCTATTTCACAAAATTGGATCTCCGTTCAGGTTATCATCAGATTAGAATGAAGGAAGAAGATATCCCAAAAACAACATTCCGAACTCATGAAGGCCATTATGAATTTTTGGTCATGCCTTTTGGCCTTACAAATGCACCTTCCACATTCCAAGGGTTTATGAATTCCATTTTCAAGCCCTTCCTTCGAAAATTTGTGTTAGTATTTTTTGATGATATACTAATCTATAGGAATTCTTGGGAGGATCATGTGCGACATGTTGACAAGGTGCTACAACTACTAAAGGAGAAAAAAATATATGCCAAACCATCCAAATGTTTCTTTGGAGTGAAGGAGGTAGAGTATTTGGGTCATATTGTATCTCATGAAGGTTTCAAGGTAGACCCTAACAAGATTAAGGCCATGATGGAATGGCCGATTTCCAAAACATTGAATAATCTTAGAGTATTTTTGGGTTTGACAGGTTACTACCGCAAGTTTGTTTGACACTATGGAAGAATAACAACATCTTTAACGACACTAACTAAGAAGGATGCATTTTCATGGACTACATAGGAAACTAAAGCTTTTGAACAACTTAAAGAGGTGATGTGCAAAGCTCCTGTCTTGACCACTCCAGACTTCACAAAAACCTTTATTGTGGAATGTGATGCCTCGGGAAATGGAATTGGTGTTGTCCTAATGCAAGAAGGAAGGCCCCTGGCTTTTGAAAGTTGGTCACTCAAGGGAAAGGACTTACAAAAACCCATTTATGATAAGGAAATGATGGAAATACTACATGAATTGAAGAAATGACATCCTTACCTAATAGGTAGGCACTTCAAGGTCAAAATAGATCATGATAGTCTTAAATACTTCTTGGAACAAAGAGTATCTTCAGAAGAGAAACAAAAATGGGTAACCAAGATATTGGGTTATGATTTTGAAATCGTTTATAGAAAGGGGAAGCAAAATGTTGTGGTAGATGCACTCTCAAGAAAGGATGAATATGTTGAGGTCATTCTCTGTGCTATCTCGATCATCCAACCTGATTGGATAATAGAAGAAAGGGATGAATTGAAGAACGATGAAAAAGTGTGGACTCTCATTCAAAAGTTGCAATAGGATTCCAATGCATCAGATACATTTAGATGGAAAAATGATTTACTATGGTACAAGGATCGCTTATATTTTTGTAAGAAATCGTAGCTCAAACAAAAGGTACTATTGGAATTGCACACCTCTCCAGTAGGAGGGCACTCGGGATTTTTGAAAACCTACCATAGAGTCAAGAAGGATTTTTTTGGGGATGGCCTTAAATTGATGTTCAAAGGTTTGTTGTAGAATGTTTGGTTTTCCAACAAAATAAGGTGGAAACAAGTAAGACCCCAGGTCTTTTACAACCATTAGCCATCCCAAGTCAGTGTTGGGAGGAGGTTTCCATGGATTTCATCACAGTGTTACCGAAGCCTAAAGGAAAGAGTGTCATCATGGTGATTGTTGATAGACTTACCAAGTACACACACTTTTTTGCACTCTCTCATCCCTTCAAAGCTAGTACAGTTGCCACCCCATTCATGGAGACAGTTCAAAAGATACATGGCAGCCCAAAGATTATTATAAGTGACAGAGATCCCATCTTCTTTGGACATTTTTGGATAGAATTATTTTCTTGTTTGGGTACTCAATTGGCTCATAACTCATCCTATCATCCTCAATATGATGGACAAACTGAGATAGTGAAAAAATGTATGGAAGGCTACCTTCGTTGCTTTGTCTCTGATAAACAAACACAATGGTTCAAATGGTTACCCTTGGCAGAATGGCGGTATAACACTTCCTTTCATACTGCAACAAAAATGACACCATTTATGGCACTCTATGGATACCACCCTCCTTCCATCACTTTGTCTCTAAAATAAAAATCTAAGGTTCAAGCAGTGGAAGATCACATCGAGCATCAACAACAAGTTCTCCAAATCTTAAAGGACAACCTGACCATGGCACAAAATCGCATGAAACAACAAGCATATCAACATCATAGTGAAAGAAGTTTTGAAGTAGGGGATTGGGTGTTTTTAAGACTACAATGAAACAAACATATGTCCCTCAAGCAAGCCAAGAAGGATAATAAATTATCACCAAAGTACTATGGCCCTTATAAGGTGCTGCAAAATATTGGTACTATGGCATACAAATTGGAGTTGCCTGCATCTTCACGAGTACACCCAGTTTTCCATGATTCATGCTTAAAGAAGGTTATAGGCGACAAGATCCTAGTTCAAACTATATTGACAGAACTTGACGAGGAAGGAAAAATCATATTGGAGCCTGAAGCCATCACTGACACAAGAATTCACCAGCTGAGGAATAGATCCATTTCAGAGTATCTCATTAAATGGAGGAAACTACCGACTGAAGATTCCACTTGGGAAGATGAGTCTTTTATACAGAAGCATCCAGAGTTACTCAAGCATTGCAGAAAACACTTGTCTCAAGGGGAGGGGCATGTTAAGCCCTAATATTGGCTCATTACCCCTTAATTGGGTAATATTACATTAGTAATGTTATTTTATTTATGTCGACTTTATTCCATTAGTTGTAATTATACCTCCTAGTCTCCTATATATACCAAGGAGACATTTTCATTTGAAGTCATCTTGTACTTGAGCATTTATGTGGGGTAAAAGGAGGTTTCCCCCTCGAAGAGGCTTATTATCTGAAATTATCTCTTTTTCAAGGTGTTGTGTACTTATTCTGAGGTTTTTCTATGATATATTGATATTTCGTTCTTAACAGGTTTAGATCTGAGGATGCCCGAGAGCCACCTCGACTATCAGACCTATGAGGTAGTCAGTTCGGTGTTGAATGCTTTGGGAGAATAGAGGCTTATTAATGCCAAAATTCTTGAAGAACAAAGTAGCAAAGTAATGTGGACCATAGATCTATGGATTCCTTTGGGACCCCTCTCGACTGTTCGATCTAGGGAATATGGGTATTACGTCGAGAGTACATGGGGACCCATGTATTGAGTGATGACGATGCCAGGTATCCCACTCAGAGTGGCACACAATGGGGTATTAAGAGGCGGATAGCCGTGAGTTCCTTTGGAAATCCATAGAGCGATAGAGTCCGTCTATACCATCGATCTGAGAGAGAGGATACGTGGGGGAAATCCATCGACTTCGGGTGAAATTACTTTGGGAGAAAATGAGTGTTCAGAGGTTGAACCTCCCTAAGCCCAAAGAGTCGAAGTGATTTGCAATTGTCAATCCATGGGAGACATGCATCAACAGATCATCAACTTCAGGTGAAATCACTCCAGGAGGAAGGGGGATGTGTTGATTAAGAACTCCTGAAGGCTGGAGAGCCAGAGTTCATATGATTCGTCTGTCAGATGAGGACAGGTGTTAATATATCTTCCATTTCGAGAGATAGCCACTTCAGAGTAAAGTGGGGTCACATGAGTTGAGAACTCCTGAAGTAAATCGTGACCGTCGTTTTAAGAGAGACACGCGTCAACATATCGTTGACTTCGGGTGAAATCAATATGGGATAAAGCAAGTGGGGAGAGGTTGAAACTCCCGAAGTCCGAATAGCCAAAGTGATTCATAGTCGTCGATCTATGAGAGACATGCGTTAACAGATCACATACTTCAGAAGTGAGGGGAAAGAAACATGGAGTAGAGGGTCGACTGAAGTGGATCCCCACCGTCAAACAATAAGGACATGTGGCACACAATCCTTGACTCTGGAAGAAATTACTTTAGGAGGATAGAGTGTTGGAATGCTCAGAAATCCCGAATGAGGAGGTCTCGAAATGAACCTGAGCCGTTGGTTTAAAATGGACATGTGGCGCTTGATCTCAAAAGAAAAGGTTGTGTGCGTGTCCGGGACTCCTGAACACTGAAGTTACAGAGTAAATGAGAGCCATCGATACTCTGAAGACATGTGGCATAAGATGGTGCACTTCAGAGGTTTAGCACTCCAGAGGTTTGCAATTGTGAGTACCTTGGAACTCTTGAAGCATGAAGTTATGGAGTAAATCAGAGCCATTGATGCCTTGAGAACGCGTGGCATCAGATGGTGCCCTTTAGAGGATTAGTATTCCATAGGTTTTGCAAGGAGGTGATTAGAATTCTGTCGAATCTTGGAGGCCCAAATTCATTGAGGGTCGTTGATCTTGAGGGAGAGTAGGGATCGTTGATCCCTTCACTCCAGTTCAGAACTCCACCACTTCAGAGTTCAAAGGAATTGGCATGTGATGAATCAAAAACTCCCGAAGCTCAAAGATATGAAGCGTCGGAATAGGCATCTGTGGCCTTGGTGTTCAGTCATAGCCCGTGGTCATATGCGATGGTCGCCGAAGAAAAAGGGTGTAGGCCCTGATTTCCAAATCAGAGACCATGAATGGAGGATTTGATTCTCTTAAGAAGAATGAAATTTTTATGCCCCACCATGGGTGTGTCGTAAATTGGTATTAGAGGCAAAGAGCCAAATATTTGAAGAGCCGAAGTAGATCTGAGACGTCCAAGACAAAGAGATAGGTGTCGTCTGATCCTGCACTCCGGAGAGAAGTCACTCTGGGAGGAACGAAGTGTGAAGGCACGAGAATTTTCGAAGGCCAGAGTGTCGAAGTCATCCCAACCGTCTGTTGGAAGGGACGTGTGGCATAAGATCTTCCATTTCATAGGAAGTCACTCCGAGAGAAAATGGGATGTGTTGAACAAGAACTCCCGAAGGCTAAAGAGTTAGAGTTCATATGAGCCATCCATCAACTGAGGATAGATGTCAGCAGACATTCCATTTTGGGAGATAGCCACATTGGAGGAAAGTGGGGTCACGTGGGTTGAGAACTCCTGAAGTAGATCATGACCATCGATTTGAGAGAGACACGCATTGAGAGGTCATCAACTTCGGATGAAATCAATCTGGGAGAAAGCGAGTGGGGAGAGGTTGAAACTCCCAAAGTCTGAAGAGATGTAGTAATTTATAGTCGTCGATCTATGGAAGACACACGTCAACAGATCGCGTACTTCATAAGTGGGGAGAAAGAAACATGGAGTAGAGAGACACCCGAATTTGATCCCCACAGCCGAATGAGAGGGACGCGTGGTGCATCATACTTAACATCGGAAGAAAACACTATGGGAGAAAAGGTGGTGTGATTTTCCAGGACTTCTGAACACCAAAGTCCCGAAGTGGATCGAAGCCATTAGTTTAGATGGATGTGTGGCGCCTGATCTGGAATTTCAGGTATGGAGTACTTAGGAGGAAAAGAGCTAGAGTGCTCGGAACTCTCGAACGTAGAAGTCCCGAAGAATATCATAACCGTCGATCATGAGGGACACGTGGCACTCGATCTGCAACTCTAGGTACAAAGTACTTCAGAGGAAAAATGTGTAGGAATGTTTGAAACTCCTGAAGCATGAAGTTTCAGAGTAAATCAGAGACATCAATACTCTAAGGATGCATGACAATAGATGGTGCACTTTGGAGGATCAGTACTGTGGAGGTTTTGTGAGGAGATGATTTAGATTCCTTAGAATCCTAGAGACCTGAAGTCATTGAGGTCATTGTTATTGAGGGAGAGTAGGGACTATTGATCCCTTCACGCCAGTTTGAAACTTCGCCACTTTGGAGTTTGGAGGAATTGGCATGTGTTGAATCAAAAAATCCCAAAGCCTGAAGTTTTGAAGCGTCGGAATAGGTGCCTGTGGCCTTGGAATTTGGTCATAGCCCATGTTCATATGCGATGGTCACTGAAGAAAAATGGGCTAGGCTATGATTTCAAAATTAGAGACCATAGGATGGAGGATTTGATTAATTAAGGAGAACGAAATTTTGATGCACTATTCCTTAAAATTTTTTAAGGGGTTGGGTATGTTACAATAGTGAAGATATGCATAGAGTCTCTATGAGGCGAGCAGAGAACAAGAACCTCTTAATTTATAGAGTTGATAAATTAGCGCAAGGGGTGTGTGGAAGAATTCTTCTAAGTGTTAGGTTCAAGAGAAAGAGCGCAAAGATCTTAATCCTTTCAGAGCTAACAAAGATCAGGAAGAATAGCGAGATTGAAGTATCAAAAGGGAAGGTTCCTTTTTTTGGAAGACGAATGAATGAGATATGTTTGGGAAGAGCCAAGGTCTATTGTGATTGTTGGATATGGGAAAGACCGCGGGAGTTAACCCCTTGGGTCCTTCGGACTTTGCGAGTTCAGAGAATTCAACGAGGTTATTGTAAGGGATGTAAAATCCCCGAAGTCCCGAAGTTAATCTAGGCCTTAGATTTGAGGATGGCCAAGATCCATCTCAACCATCAGACCTATGAGGTAGTCAGTTCAACATTAACCGCTTTGGAAGAATAGAGGCTTAGTAACTCCAAAAATCTCGAAGAACGAAGTAGTGAAGTAATGTGGACCGTGGATCTATGGATTCCTTTGGGACCCCTCTCAACCGTTCGATCGAGGGAATATGGGTATTATGTCAAGAGTACATGGGGACCCATGTGTCAATTTAAGGTGATGCCAAGTGTCCCACTCAGAGTGGCACACACTGGGGTATTAAGAGGCGAATAGTCGTGAGTTCGTTTGGAAATCCGTGGAGCGACAGAGTTCGTCTGTACCTTCGATATGAGATAGAGGTTACGTGGTGTAAATCCATTGACTTTGGGTAAAATGTTTCCAAGAGAAAATGAGTGTCGAGCGGTTGAACCTCCCGAAGCCCGAAGAGCTGAAGTGATTTGCAACTGTTGATCTATGGGAGACACGTGTCGACAGATTGTCGATTTTGGGTGAAATCACTTTGGGAGGAAGGGGGGATGTGTTTATTAAGAACTCTCGAAGGCCGAACAACCGGAGTTCATATAATTCATTTGTTAGCTGAGGACATGTGTCAACAGATCTTCCATTTTGGGAGATAACCACTTAGGAGGAAATTGGGGTCACGCGAGTTGAGAACTCCTGAAGTAAATCATGACCATTGCTTTGAGAGAGACACGCGTTGAAAGATCATCGACCTCAGATGAAATTACTCCGGGAGAAAGCGAGTGGGGAGAGGTTGAAAATCGTGAAGTCTGAATAGTTGAAGTGATTCATAGCCGTTGATCTGCGAGAGACACACGTTAATAGATCACGTACTTCAGAAGCGAGGGGAAAGAACTGTGGAGTAGAGGGTCGCCCAAAGTGGATCCCCACCATCAAACGTGAAGGATGCGTGGCCCATGATCCTTGACTCCGAAAGAATGTACTTTAGGAGAATAGGGTGTTGGAATGTTCAAAACTCCCAAATGCCGAAGTCTCGAAATAAACCTAAGCCTTTGATTTAAAACTAACCCATGGCGCTCGATCTGGAACTTTGGGTACAAAGTACTTTAGGAGAAAAGGTTGTGTGCACGTCTGTGACTCCCGAACACTGAAGTTCCAGAGTAAATCAGGGCCATCGATACTTTGAGGATGCGTGTAATTAGATGGTGCAGTTTGGAGGTTTAACAATCCAGATGTTTGCAATCATGAGTACCTTGGAACTCCCGAGCACGGAGTTTTGGAGTAAATCAAAGCCATCGATGCCCTGAGGACACATGGTGTTAGATGGTGCCCTTCAAAGGATTAGTACTCTGGAGGTTTTTCGAGGAGGTGCTTTGAATTATGCCAAATATTAGAGGCCTAAAGTCATTGAGGGTCGTTGATCTTTAGGGAGAGTAGGGACCATTGATCCCTTCATGCCAGTTTAGAATTCCACCACTTCGGAGTTCGGAGGAATTGGTGTGTGATGAATCAAAAACTCCTGAAGCCTGAAGATTCAAAGCACCAGAATAGGTGTCTGTGTCCTTGGCGTTCGTTCATAGCCTGCTGTCATATGTGATGGTCTCCGAAGAAAAAGGGGCTAGGCCCTGATTTCAAAATTAGAGACCATGGATGGAGGATTTGATTCTCTTAAGAAGAACAAAAATTTTATGCCCCACCATGGGTGTGTTACAAATTGGTATCAGATCACGGAAATAACACTTGGCCTTCTTTGGCTTATGCATGAGTTGCATAAAGAGGAAAAGTGAGATGGGTAAAACCCTATGGACGCTGAGGCAAGAAGGTTTTCTTGCTAGATGTTTTCGCATAGAAAGGAAAGTGACCCTGGTTGGTTATAGCCATGAGAGAAGGAAACATCAATATGAGATATGACTGTGAGATTAATCTTGTAAGTGGATGAAATCTCAACCTAAAGGACACTAATGATGAAATTAAACTATCAAAGTGAATGCATTAGGTAAAAAGGTGCAAGATATGCACCAACATATACGTGAATGTGTATACATGATCATAAGGATGATTGGAAGATCCTTGGGAAAAGGATATGAAGCCTAATATTAATACCATTTAGGTATGAATGATATTAAATGTGAAAGTGATGCACATGTATGATGCAAGAGTATAGTTATAGGCACAATATGGTTGCCCTAATGAGTGAAATATAAAGAAAGAATTGCTCTTGTCCATATTAAATGAATATTATGGATGTATGGTGGACTCCATTCTGAACAATTATGAAATTTATGTTCCAAATAATAGCTTGAGGGGAATTTATTCCATTTCCTCAGGGAATACTAATATAATTAGATAAAAGGGTAAATGAGAAAGATTCTCCGTTGTTATGATAAGAGGCAAATGATTATGCCTTTGAGGATCACATGAGAAGGATTGTGAACAATCCTTAGTTGAATGATCTTAAAAGTAAATATGTATGTGAGTTGTGAAACATACCTATGACAGCTACATGCAGGCTTAGGATTAAGAATATGGTTAATTACATCATGCATGTAAGTTAACAAAACCAGAATATGTATGGATACATAATTTGGGTGCATGACAAAGATGCATGTTTATATTCCTTATGGAATATTTGGTAAATAGCTAAAGCTAACTCAAGGATGAGTCCATCATATATAGTGATGGAAATGCAATAAGGAAGTTTCATGTTGAGGGAGTTCCCTGTGGAAGAAATATGTGAAAAATCTGTGAGGAGGTCAGAGTCACAACCTTAATAACTGTTGAGAAATTGAGCAGTGAGCTACAAGA
>ML778742.1:503583-516886 GCA_009831015.1 Picea engelmannii
TATATATATATATATATATATATGAGTCTTTGATTACATTTTGAAAGAATCATGTAATGAATATAAGACTAATGAATGAATAAAGGAGTATGTTTTATAGAATAGGTAGTGAGGCCTTTAGAGATAACTCAGTTGGGATGAAAAGTCCCAGGCGGTGTTGGAAGAAGGGGAGAGACCCTAAATCCTTTCTTGCTATGTGTTATGTTTCCTTTAGAATGAGAAAGCTGATTTACTATTAAAAGTAATTTTTTTGACACCATAGTGATGATGATTGTATTACTGCAAAAACAATTGAGAACTGTTTGTATTGTATTCATGGAAACCCTTGAGGATAATGTGATGAAGTGCATAAACATATGCTAGGACATTTTGAAGACATTTTATGGATTTGAATGTTATCATACATGCATTTTTATTGATATTACAAATAATGATGCATGTTATGTATAGAAAGGAATTGGAACTGTTGAGGAAGACAATTACCAATAATAGGCAACCTCAAGCAGAGGATGACCATGGGAAGGCTGTGGTCGAAAAATTGTTGACAGGACTGTGAAAATCCTGCTAAAGCACTGCTGATGAGGTAAAAAAATCTGAAAGAGGGTGCTAGTAGCCAAGAACAGGTATAAAAATGTTCATGCTTATGTGGCTCAAGGTATGAAAATATTTGGTGAGAATCCCTTTTGAAATATTTTATTGTCTCATGTTTTGCACAAAATTTTGAAAGGGCAGTTGTATGCCATGGATACCCAAGTAGGGTATGATTCGAGAAGGAGAACCCAAATGTTGGAGGTGTGAACCTTTGACAGTAAAGACTGATTGTATGATGCAAGAGCATTTGAACCAAATGATCTCTATTGAATCAAAAGGTCAAAAACCTTTATTAGGAGATCGTAGAAATCCATTCGACCAACTACAGATCGAGATCGTGAGGATCACAAAAGAAAACCCCGATCGAATCATGTTAATCAAGAACCTGACAGAGGAAGTGAACACGAGCCATTCATCGGGAGGAAACTAATCCCAGTAGTCATATTGATTTCAAGATGCACTGGAGTTAACAGATCAAATGCCAATCATTCTATAAGATCGATGACCCATATTCATTGCAGAGATCGAATGGGAACACGGGTTAACGACAGAGCCTGTGCCCGTAATTTAAATTCAATGTATATTTGTTTTGAGTTTGGGGTCTGATTGTAGATCGAACGACTCGTATTGATTGCAAAGTGCGAAGGAGAAATTAACTAGCGTGCTAGTTCACGGCCCACAATCAACCAACACCGTTGATCTCGCCAGGGTGGATGATCAATGACCACGATTAAAAGAGTTGGGTGAGAAATTTTTAGATTATGGGGATTGAACTCTCCGATAAAGAGTGAGCACATTGGGGATTCCACAATCACTATGAACAAATGATTGGTGGGTGGAACTGCAAGGAACCCACGTGTTAATTCCACGTAAACTTGTACCATGCTTGGGTTCTGTGGTTTAATTTGGCAAATCGAGGCTCTGCTCTCATTCTAAATTCTTGGTCAAATAATTCTATGTCGGAATTGTTGCATTTGGAATCGTTTGGTTTAGAATCGATCTAAGGATAATATCGACAACACGTATTCATTACAGGGAATGCATATGCACGTGGATTAATTTCAGGACCTATACCTGCAAATTAAACTCAATATAGTTTTGTTTTGAGTTTGGGGTCCGATTGAAGATCGGACGACCCATATCCATTGTGTATATCAGAAGGAGAATTAAAGCACTAGCTAGTTGAGGTTCGACAATCCCTTACCGCTATTGGATCCAGGGGAAGATGGATCTTCATTGTTGAATTGTAGACAAGGGGTTTATCCAGGATCATAGCACCTAGACATGGGAGTTGAAAGTGTAGCACTTGAAAAGAATAGAGCTAAGGTCACAACTCTTGATTGCGTGGAGAGAAAACAAAGTCAATCCGGGCCAGTCAAGGAAGGTAGAGTTTGGCACTCTACATTAGACTGTGGTCATGGGGACTGGTTCTATGGGAATAAAGGTGCTCATAGTTAGCACATTGCATGGAATGCATTGAGGGAATGTGTGTTGCATAAGATGGTAGACAATGGATTTTTCAGTAAGAAAGGAGGATATTTCAATGTTTTACTTATATTATGTAAGCACTGAAGGAAAACAAATTTGGGTGGCCATGAGTGTTGGAACCCTGGTTATTAATGGAGGAAGAATGCTTAAATGCATTCATGTGAAACTTTTTATTTTCATGTGTACTGATTTGGGATCGTAATCTACCTATAGCAGGAAGTATGGTCTTGCTATAAGAATGCATGAAAATGAATAAGAGATATGATGAAAAGGTTGGTTAAATTCCAACACACGATGGCCAATAACCTAGCATAAAGTGTGACAAACTTGAAATCAATGCAAGAGTACATTGGGTATGAATGTGGCCATGAATATTAGCACATTTGTTAAAATAATTTGAAATGTTGAATTACATTTTGAAAGGTTTGGTATGTTGAAATAAGGCACAGGCAAGGAATGAGATCCCCTTTTCATGTTTATATAGATGTGATGAACTGTTAGTATGCATGGTTTTGAATATATATATATATACCTGGATGCATGAGAGACTAAAAATTTGTTTGGTTGTGTAAAGAATGAATTGCAGGGAGAAAAATGGTCTTGGATATGGAAACGTTTTAAACCCATAAGGAAGACTAATTGTTTGCTAAGTCAAACTGCTATGGGAAGGAAAGTCCCATAATTATGAATCTGGTTCTTGTGCAGAAAAATATGAAAACAAAATGTGGAATTTGGAAATCTGTGGGTGACAGATTTACAAGAAAATTTTGAATTTAAAATTTATGATGATGTCTCATGAATTTCTGTATGCCTGTGATACAGGTGAGAAGAAAATATATGTTGAGAAAGGACAGATGAAGGGTATCAAGCTATAAAAGAATGAAAATTGGCTACTGTTGAGCCATGAAAACCCTGTGGTAAGCCATGATCGCCTATAATATGTTGTGTTGAGGTAACACAAGCCAGAGGGGAGCCTCAACAAAGAAATTCTGAGGGACACCTTGACTGTAAGGCTCGATAAAGTCTCTGGAATAATTCTTGTGTGAGAAAACCTTGGCAAGGCAAGATGGATCACCCGAGGAACTATATAGTAGAGAAGAGGATTCCTGAGCCTGGGCCTGGAGGGTGAGTGACCGCAAGGAAGAGGAGACCTTGATAGTTCTTGTAAAATATTGATTGGGATCATGCACATGATGGATAGTTCTTCATGTGTGAGAAAACCTTGGTAGGGCAAGATGAATCACCCGAGGGACTATATAGCAGAGAAGAGGATGCATGAGCCTAGGACTAGAGGGTGAGTGACCGCAAGGAAGAGGAGACATTGATAGTTCTTGTAAACTATTGATTGGGATCATGCACACAATGGGTATATCAAGGAAAAACAATGAGCTTGGATAACAAGAAAACCATGTGGATACAAATCCACAAACTGCACAGATAAATATTGTGCTAAGATTATGAAATTTTCCTAGAAATTTTTATGCAATGTTTTCACATGAGAATATGAATAATGTGCTTGTTGTCCAAGAATTATTGAAAGCAGATGATGAAGATTAAGGGCCTGAAAAAGGACCTAACTAAGAAAGAAGGTCAAGATTTCTGAAACAACTAAATGAGAAAGGTATGACAGGTGTTTTTGAGAAAGAACATGGAGGACGATGTTCCTTTAAGGTGGAGGGAATTGTAACACCCCTGTTTCTCCCAGCTTTTAATTAATCATAAAATAGGATTACCATGATAAGGTACGTGAATGATGTAAATGTATTATTGTTAAACTTCCCATAACTGATTTTTGGGGGGTGAAGCCTTGAAGTACGAGGCATGATATCTTTGGAGGAAATAAATTAGTTAATGAAGAAAGGACCAGTGGTTGAATTATCAACCACCCCCATGAATGGAAGAATGGTCTAGCTATAGAATTCCAGCCCGAAGTACCACAGAGACTTGTAGACCCGAGATTCCTTATGATAGAAGGAACATAATAGGTCATAAACCTTCATAAATAAGGAAGGTAAGATACACACAGAGAGACGATAAGGACATGGGATAGCAAGAGAAGAGACACCATAAGAGAGTGCAAGCTTGGAAGGAGATGCACAAACCAAAAGGAAGTGCAGAGAACACGACCTGAAGGACCTGAATGTGAGCTTGATGCTAAGGAAGCATCTGATAAACCTTGTAGGGATACTGTGATAGAGAGAAGGTATCTGCGAGATGGCATAGTTCCCTAGTGATATCATGGCTTGGAACGAGGGTGGACAGAGTGATAAGAATGAATGCCTATGAGCCTATTGTTGGGTGGAAAGTCACACACCCACAGTCACTTAGTTGGTTCCAACCTGTAATAGATAAGTATTCTCATACCTTGTGAAATTGAGTTGTAACTATGTAATCAAGTTGGATATACTATGAATGACCCAGGGATGTGCATGTTTTCTTAATGGTTATACTATATCTCTTTATTCTTGTTTAAATTGTGTATTTAAGAAAGTATGGAATTGTTTGATCACGTAAATGCCCAAGCCCTGTGGTGGTTTAAGTTAAAACAAGTGGACTGTGAGTTCATTGACCTTGGGCACAGTTTTCACGGGTGCACGTTGACACTCCTAGTTTCCTTAAGCCTCTGGGAGGATGAAGTCTGTTAATCTCAGGAGAGGTAGTGTAGATATGCACAGATTCTCTATGAGGCGAGCCGAGACCAAGAACCTCTTAACTTCTCGAGTTGATGAATGAGTGCAGGGGGTGTGCGAAAGAATTCTTCTAATTGTTAGGTTCAAGAGAAAGAGCGCAAAGCTCTTAAGCCTTTTAGAGCTAACAAAGCTCAAGAAGAATAGCGAGATTGAAGTATCAAAAGGGAATTTTCCTTTGTTTGGAAGATGAATGAATGAGATCTATTCAAGAAGAGCTAAGGTCTATTGTGACCATTGGATATGAGAAAGAGTAGGGGATTTATCCCCTTGGGTCCTTCAGACTTTATGAGTTTTGTGAATTGAGTGAGTTCGTCGTAAGGGAGGTAAAATCCCTAAAGTCCTGAAGTCCCAAATTTAATTTGGGCCTTAGATCTGAGGATGCCTGGGGGCCATCTCGACCATCAGACCTATGAGGTAGTCAGTCCGAAGTTATCACTTTAGGAGAATAGAGGCTTAGTAATGCCAAAAATATCAAAGAACGAAGTAGCAAAGTAATGTGGACCATGGATCTATGGATTCCTTCGTGACCCCTCTCGACCATTCGATCGAGGGAATATGGGTATTACGTCAATAGTATGTGGGGACCCATGTGTCGAGTGAAAATAATGCCAAGTGTCCCACTCAGAGTGGCACACACTGGGGTATTAAGCGGTAGATAGCCATGATTTCCTTTGGAAATCTACAGAGTGACAGAGTTCTTCTGTACCGTCGATCTGAGAAAGAAGATACGTGGTGGAATCCATTGAATTTGGGTGAAATAATTCTGGGAGGAAACAAGTGTGGAGAGGTTGAACCTCCCGAAGCTCGAAGAGACAAAGTGATTTTCATCTGTCTATTTGTGGGAGACATGCATCGATAGATCATCGACTTCAGGTGAAATCACTCCAGGAGGAAGGGGCATGTGTTGATTAAGAACTATCAAAGGCTAGAGAGTCAGAGTTCATCTGAGTTGTCCGTCAACTGAGGAAAAGTGTCAACAAATCTTCCATTTTGGGAGATAGCCACTTCGGAGGAAAGTGGGGTCACGCGAGTTGAGAATTCCTGAAGTAAATCGTGACCATCGCTTTGAGAGAGACATGCGTTGACATATCATCAACTTCAGGTGAAATCACTTTGAGAGAAAGTGAGTGGGGACAGGTTGAAACTCTCAAAGTCTAAATAGCAGAAGTGATTCATAGCCTCTGATCTGTGAGGGACACGCATTAACATATCGCGTACTTTGGAATCAAAGGGAAAGCAACGTGGAGCAGAGGGTCACCCGAAGTGGATCCCCACCTTCAAATGAGAAGGAAGTGTGGTGCACAATCCTTGACTCCAGAAGAAATTACTTCGAGAGAATAAAATGTTGGAATGCTCAAAACTCCTGAATGTCGTAGTCTCAAAATTAAACTGAGCCGTTGATTTAAAATGGATGCATGGCGCTCGATCTGGAACTGTGGGTACAGAGTACTTCGGGAGAAAAGGTTGTGTGTGTGTATGAGACTCCTGAACACTGAATTTCCGTAGTAAATTAGAGCCATCGACACTTTGATAACACGTAGCGTCAGATGGTTCACATCGGAGGTTTAGCACTCTAGAGGTTTTCAATCTTGAGTATCTTGGAACTCTCGAAGCATGTAGTTCTGGAGTAAATCAAATCTATCGATGCCCTGAGGATGTGTGGAATCAGATATTTCCCTTCAAAGGATTAGTACTCCAGAGGTTTTGTGAGGAGGTTCTTTGAATTTCTCTGAAGCCTGGAGGCCCAAAGTCGTTGAGGGTCGGTGATATTGAGGGAGAGTAGGGACCGTTGATCCTTTTGTGCCAGTTCAAAACTCCACCACTTCAGAGTTTTGAGGAATTGGCGTGTGATGAATAAAAAACTCTCGAAGCTCGAAGATCTGAAGTGCCAGAATAGACTCTTGTGGCCTTGGCATTCAGTCATAGCCCATGGTCATATTTGATGGTCGCCGAAGAAAAAGGGGCTAGGCCCTGATTTCCAAATTAGAGATCATGGATGGAGGATTTGATTCTCTTAAGAAGAACAAAAGTTTTACACCCCACCATGGGTGTGTTACATGGAGGTGGATGTCTGGAAGCATGTTGATACAATATGGAGAATCGAATACCTAGTTTTTTCATAAGTAGTATCAGTACATGCACCATTATAACACAATCCAAAAAATACAATTGGAAATAGGGAAAACTATAGAAAACTTTGATAAAATTAAGGAGGCGATTGTTCAACATTATGAAAGGATTTACACATAGGAGAGAGAGGAAGGTACAAAAATAAGTAGGAAAGCAATGTTGGAAAACATCCAACATGCATATCAGAAACAAAGAATGAAGCTTTTCTTGGAGAAATTAGTGAAAAATAAATTTCCCAAGCTATTTAGGGTCTCAAACAGGACAAGCCACCAGGGCCAGATGGTTTCTCCATCCACTTTTTTAAAGTCTTCTGGGAAACAATCAAACATGATTTGAAAATAATTCTAAACTATACTCTTAGGAAAAAAAGGTAGGTATCTCTACAAACTCCACCTTTCTACAATTAATTCCCAAAGAGTTCAACCCCTCAATTTTTTCTCAGTTTCAACCGATATCTCTATGCAATTCTACTTATAAAGTCCTTACAACAATTATAGAAAATAAACTAAAACCTCTCCTTCCCAAGCTAATTTCTAACAACCAAGGAGGTTTCATGGAAAATCGTCAAATCATAGACAATATTGTTCTAGTTCAAGAGGCCATCAACTCAATTTGTAACAATAAAGAAAAAGGGATAGTCATTAAACTAGACATGGAAAATTCCTTTGACAAGGTAAGACACTCTTTTCTCTTTGTTGTTCTTAGAAAATTTGTGTTCTCAGAATCCTTTATAGAAAGGATTCAAGTCTGTATAGACTCCCCCTAGATTACGCCAATGATAAATGGAAGGTCGACTCAATAATTTCATTTTATTAAGGGTTTGCATCAGGGTTGTTCTCTCTCCTCCTCCCTCTTTAATTTATTGGAAAATTATTCAAGAAGAAAATTGGAATATGAACGTCGAACGGGAAGACTTCTAGGTCTGCATTTGGCACATGGAGTTAAGGGAATTAATAATTCACAATTTTCCAATGACACACTTCTCCTAAGGGTTGCATCAACCATAATTGCCAAAATATTGAAGAAGATCCTGAATCTCCTTCTCCTATCCTAAAGAGGACAGATAAAGAACAACAAAAGACTTCTTGGTGTGTCTCAAGTTTTTTCGTCAAAGGAGGTTTCCATCATCTTTTATCAGACATTCCTGGACCCCCTGATCTAAGCTATGAGATCATATATGGAAAGGGGACTCCCTCCCTAATATCAACTCTTTATGCTGGATCATGGTTCACAATAATATTTTAAGCACTCCAAATTTGCAGAAAAGAGGAATAGTTGGACCCTCCAGGTGTGTTCTTTGCAAATCCACCAATGAGACAAAAAACCATCTTTTATTTGAATGTGGATTCTTGAAATAGGTCTGGGATATAATATACATAAATTTTCATGCTCTTCACTCCTTCCCCACCAACTGGCACGATATGTTCTTGTTATGGAAATGACGATACTCTAGAAACTTCTCCAAAAAGTCCATATTGGTGCGCCTCTGGATGGAAATGCCTAAATTTATTTTTTGGGAGATCTGGGTAGAAAGAAAGAAACAAATATTTTAGGACAAAATTTTCCAGCCTTGAGAGTTCACTCTTTGTCCTATAGTCCACTTTCTAAAGTCATTTTTGCCAAAGAACGCAAACCAAATTCTCTAGCTGGGCTTGATCTCGTTGAACAAGAATTGCTCAATAACATTCTTAGTTAGAGGTACTTCTAGAAATAAAATCCTTCCATTGACCCTACCTTGTCTCCAGTGGAATATCATGTTCAATGATCAATACTTCTTAAAATGGAGACAACAATAGGCCAAAATGATTTTATTTTTTGATGGGTTATCAGAAGGAAACATAGGGGTGGTAGGTACGAGGGAGGGGGTGGTGGGGTGGTTTCATATATGGCACTAATGGAATTTTTTTTTTGCAATTTGCATAGGGTCTTGGATGCACTTCAAATAACCAAGAAAAAGTCTTAGCAGTATACAAGGGGTTAAAACTTGTCAGACGAAATAAAAACTTGGACATCATTGTAATAAGAAACTCGAAGTTGATCATTAAAGGCTTGTGTAGGCTCAAAAAAAGCTCATTTGAGTATCTAGAGAATATACCAAAGGATCGAAGATGAGGAAAAATTGTTGATTAAGGTTGGTTGTCATTGATGTCAACCCTTGAAGAAATCCCCGTAGCACAAAGGTGGGGTAATGGACCCAAGATTGTTTGATGTAAATATGACTCGTTATTGTCTTGTCATGGTTGATAATAAGTAGAAATGGATGAAATACAAAGTGTAGTGTCCCCAAGACCGAGCCCCGTTGCAAATCATGATATATGAAATGAATTGTAAACATGTTCTATAGGCTGTTGAGCCAAGTTTTGTATAAGCTGGTAGGCTTATGTGTTTGTTAGGCCAGGGAGCCTAAGTGTTGAAGGCTAGGAGCCCGTTGATGTACTTGTATGTATGAAGATCGATTAATAAAATATAAACACCGCCAAGTGCAGACCGACCACGATGAATGAGTGAAGGGGGACTGAGCATCCACAGACTGGGCAAGGAACTAGGGGCTGGAAGGTGGAAAAGGGGCTGAGTGCTGAGCCTAGGGGCTTAAACCTAGGTATAATATTTTAATGTTATTTCCCAAAGGACATGTGTATTTTATTTTATTCTAAGTTCCTGGAAAGGGAAAATGTGAAAAAAGGATGCATGTTATGGGAACGCATGTATTTTTCAGGGTGACAATTGTCAACCCTGGTGCATGAAAATATAATAGCTAAGATAAACTATGGGAGGGGGATCTTCTCCATTCTACCTGGCCGTCTGAGCGTGAACCAGTTGGACCTATGCAAGATTACCCTCGTACAATCCCAAAACCAGATCCGTGAGACTATCCCGTGATTGCTGAACCGGTTCTTGGGAAGCCTGTGTCCAATTTCCCTTTGTTTGATATGGCATGCAGTTTTGGACTGCGTGAGGCTTGTTGGCCTGTGAGCGACTCCCTCCAGGTGAGAGAGTGCACAGAGGAAGGAGAGAGATCTTGGAAGGAACCCTATAGCTGCCACAGAACTCGGAGACTTTCGGTCCAGTTTGTTCCTATAACCCAAGGTAAGGGAGATTGGCAACCGAAGGACTGTCTAGGTGACAGAGAAGGTGCACTCTCCTGGGGTGGAACATGCATGTGGGGAATGAGGGTCTGTGGGCAGTGAGCATGGGATATTTCTGGGAGAGCATTCTTCCTGATGGTTGTGTGTGACTGAATTTCCTGTAACCTCAGCCCGAGTCTGGATTCCTCGCCCTAGGGTGGAGCTCAGTCCCAGCTCGGGGGTGACTCACTATTGAGTTGAGGAGTAGTACGGTCTATGGATGGGAGGTTCGTGGAAGGCCTGCATTTGGTTGGTGGACTTCTCCACTGTCACAAGATAAGTGTTTAATTATATCTCTACCACATTTTATCATGACTGTGTTGGATCTGTTATCATGTTTTCTGCTATGTAAATGAATTACTGTTGAAAGCCATGGATTGTCTAATCATAACAGTAACTATATGTTTATTCCGAGAATTAAAATGTATCTCCTTGCTCTTACGCATGTGATTATACAATTCTGTATGTTTTATGTAAAATTCCATGTACAGATTGGTTGCCGAGAGGTTTGAAAGCCTCGGTAGTGAAAAGGGACACTACAGTTTGGTATCAGAGCCAAGGTTTCAACACTGAGCCTAGATGGGCCAGTGGGATGGTCTTTTGACCAAGAAGGTGAAGAGAAATTGGACCTGGAATGGCCAATTTCGGACCTTGGGTTGTTCCAGAGTGTCAAGTAGTTTCTTGACTGCGCTTACGAGCTCAGGAGGTTTAGCGGTGTAGTGAAACTACAGCCGGTGTGGTTTATGGCCACGGGGAGACAGGTCTCTACACCAATGGTGTTAGAACCTTAGGATCTGTTCGGGAGGAAAGGTGAGCCCTTGTGACCGTCGGATCTGAAAAAATGTGCGTAAGGATTAAAATTCCTTTGGAAATGGCACAGGAGTGTGGAAATCGCGATACGTGAAATCCCGAGTTAGTTAGAAAATATTTGGCCCGTTAGATCGCGGTCGAAAAACCCGATAGCCGTTGGATCTGCCAGGAGGTGTCTGAAGGTTAAACCTCAGAAACTATGGGTGAAAGCTCCGAAATAGATCTAAACCGTCCGAAAGACGGAGGACACGTGTCGTGAGATTTCCCATTTCAGGAAATCGGGAATTGCGATATCGGGAATCACGATGTCAGGAGGTCGGGAATTTTCATAGTAAAATTCCCGACAACGATCTAAACCGTCCATCATTTAGGACACGTGTTAGAACTCCGAAGAGAGTTGAAAATCGACGTATCAGAGATCCTGAGGATAGGATAATCTTGCAACTTGAAATCGCGAAACACGATATCCCAACAGGCTAAGGAAATAGTGTGGAGCCACGATGGAGTCGGTGACATGGACAAGTGGCAGCCATTGGAACCATCGGGGAAAGTCCCAATAGAAGAGTCATCCATCGGAAATCAGGGTTCGAAGAATCGTGAATCCTGAGGACATGTGCATTTGGACATTGGGAAGTTCGAAACCCCGATAAGAGTAAAAGAATGTGGTATTATTAGAGGCAGTCACATGGACCTCGTCATAGCCGGGGGGCTAAGGCAAAGGCACATCGACAAATCGGGGATCGGGAGCTCATGAGGACAAGAACTCATGTCGTCGAGGATCACGAAACCCTGACACCCGAAGCTTCAATCGGGAGATGTGCCATGTAGACGCATGAAGAGTACCATGTGCCCACGAGTGGGAATACAAGACAAGAGTGGTGGGACCCTAATGATGTCACCGAAGGTGATGAGGATCCTCTAAACCACACCACGTACCACTACGGTCGAGGGCGACAACTGTGCTGTAGAGCCGTAGAATAAGGTAAATCGAAATTTTGGAAGTCGGGGGTGGGGAAGGAGAGTGAAACGAGAGACTCCAGTAGCGAAACTACGAAACCACAAAACTCAAGGTTCCGAAATTTCCAAAATACTGAAAACTGAAGTTTCGAACACCCAGAAAATATAGAGTCGAACAGAGCTTAGACAATTCGTGAAATTGAAACACTTTATTAAACATCGATGGTTATGAAATATGACGAATTGTCAAGAGATGAAGGCTCGACAAATTCGATTCGTCTACACGTTATATTGCATAAGATTGACGATTTCCAGAATTGTTTGGAAATTGCCTCAAATGCAAAGAAATGGGAGAGATACATAATACTTCCAGTTCAAGAAACTTGTTTAAAACGAAATGTCTTTTATTTTGTCCGAACTGGCTTATAAATATTGTAGATTGTTCGTGAAGGTTTAATGGCTGGACAAATTTCAAATTTAATTGCACAACGTGCGTGTGCAGAGTTCAATGAAGGCCAGAACCCCAGTTAATCAACGCCGAGTATGGAGTGGGGAAGAGTGCAGATTACCCCTGAAAAAGAAGATGAACGGAAAGGAAAGGATGTTAACCTAGGAGTCGAAGGATTGAACTCCAATGAGCATGGAAAAGAAAAGGATAAGGAAGAACACATAATGAAAATACTTGAAGGATTGCAAATAGAGGCCAAGGCTTGCAAAGATGATAGCCGAAATCTCATGAAAGTCAGGGACCGACAGGGTGCATTAAACTTAAAATTTTTGAAGAGTCTGGAAAGAATAGAGAAGAAACTCGAGAAAGGAAGAGACTCCAGTGCGATGGAGAGTCGCAGAACCCATGGGAGAAGAAGTAGGTCGAGGAGTGGTAGCCGACATCTTAGTCACTCCCAAAGACATTCCGACAGTAAGACACACAGTAGTTCAAGCCCATCCCCTACCAGAAAACATCAGAAATCTGGAAGGGAAGAATTGAAAGGAGAGATGAACAAGATTAAGCCTCCAACATTCGATGGAGAACATAAGGAGGAAGATGCCAAGACATGGTTTCTTGGCATGAATAAATATTTCCAATTGCAGAATTATTCTACCCATGCAGAAGGAAGAATTGCAATGTATCAACTGAAAGGAAAGGCATCCATGTGGTGGGATTAGTTTGTGCAGGTGCAACACATCAGAGAGAAAGAGGTCACGTGGAAGGAATTTAAGAGGTATTTCGAGAAGAAATACCTGACTAAAAGATACTATGATAGAAAGATGAAGGAGTTCTTCGAACTCAAGTTGGGCAGTATGACCATTGATGAGTATGAACGAAGTTTTCTAGAACTACTTAAGTATGTTCCATTCATCAAAGACAAGGCTGTTAAAATTCAGAGGTATCTAAGTGGACTGCCACCTTCCATTGGTGACAAGATTCAATACGATGATCCTAAGACCATGGAAGAAACCATAAGAAGGGAGAAATGCCTATACGAACAATAGAGAGAAAAGCCTACCTTT